>CAXKVY010002578.1:0-255000 GCA_964058915.1 Tetropium fuscum
ATGTAACTATCATATCTTGGCGTTCGCATACAGCATTAGAGTTGTGACCTTGAACGCTCCTTCATAAGTAGATAACTCCTACACGATAGAAGAGACGTTCAAGAGAAAACGGTCTAAGTTTTACTGCAATTAGTATGCAGCAGAGCTTTCAAAAAGTGCCCAAATAATATACACGTCAATTCGAAAGCGTTTTGTACGCAAAGTAGCAATCCGCGGACTATATAAGGCACTTCGCGATGCCTATCCATGTTCTACACCATGTCAATGTTACTATCATATCTTAGGGTTCGCATAGAGCACAAGGAGCTGTGACCTTGAACGCGCCTTCATTCGTAGATTACTGCTACACGATAGAAAAGACGTACAAGTGAAAATGGATTTAGTTTTACTGCAATTAGCATGCAGCAGAGCTGCCAAATAATGCCCAGATAATATACGCGTTAATTCGAATGCGTTTTGTAAACAAAGCAGCAATCCGTGGGCTATTGAGGACACTTAGAGATGCCTTTCCATGTTCTACAGCATGTTAATGTTACTATCATATCTTAGGGTTCGCATAGAGCACAAGGAGCTGTGACCTTGAACGCTCCTTCATTCGTGGATTACTGCCACACGATAGAAAAGACGTACAAGTGAAAATGGATTTAGTTTTACTGCAATTAGCATGCAGCGGAGCTGCCAAATAATGCCCAGATAATATACAAGTTAATTCGAATGCGTTTTGTAAACAAAGCAGCAATCCGTGAGCTATTAAGGACACTTCGCGATGCCTATCCATATTCTATACCATGCCATTGTAACTACCATATCTTAGCGTTTGTATACAGCACCTAGAGTTGTGACCTTGAACGCTCCTTCATAAGTTGATAACTCCTACACGATAGAAAAGACGTTCAAGAGAAAACGGTCTAAGTTTTACTGCAATTAGTATGCAGCAGAGCTTTCAAAATGTGCCCAAATAATATACACGTCAATTCGAACGCGTTTTGTACGCAAAGTAGCAATCCGCGGACAATATAAGGCACTTCACGATGTCTATTTATATTCTATACCATGCCAATGTAACTATCATATCTTAGCGTTCGCATACAGCAACTAGATTTGTGCCTTGAACGCTCCTTCATATGTAGATAACTCCTACACGATAGAAAAGGTTTTCAAGAGAAAACGGTCTAAGTTTTACAGCAATTAATATTCATCAGAGCTTTCAAAAAGAGCCCAAATAATATATACGTTAATTCGAACGCGCTTTGTAAGCAAAGTAGCAATCCGCGGGCTATATAAGGCACTTTGCGATGTCCATCCATGTTCTATACCATGCCAATGTAACTATCATATTTTAGCGTTCGCATACAGCATCTAGAGTTGTGACCTTGAACGCTCCTTCATAAGTAGATAACTCCTACACGATAGAAAAGCCGTTCAAGAGAAAACGGTCTAAGTTTTACTGCAATTAGTATGCAGCAGAGCTTTCAAAAAGTGCCCAAATAATATACACGTCAATTCGAAAGCGTTTTGTACGCAAAGTAGCAATCCGCGGGCTATATAAGGCACTTCGCTATTTCTATCCATGTTCTATACCATGCCAATGTAACTATCATATCTTAGCGTTCGCATACAGCACCTAGCGTTGTGACTTTGAACGCTCCTTCATAAGTAGATAACTCCTACACGATAGAAAAGACGTTCAAGGGAAAACGGTCTAAGTTTTACTGCAATTAGTATGCAGCAGAGCTTTCAAAAAGAGCCCAAATAATATATACGTTAATTCGAACGCGTTTTGTACGCAAAGTAGCAATCTGCGGGCTATATAAGGCACTTTGCGATGTCCATCCATGTTCTATACCATGTCAATGTTACTATCATATCTTAGGGTTCTAATAGAGCAATTAGAGCTGTGACCTTGAAAGGTCCTTCATAAGTAGATAACTCCTACACGATAGAAAAGACGTTCAAGAGAAAACGGTCTAAGTTTTACTGCAATTAATATGCAGCAGAGCTTTCAAAAAGAGCCCAAATAATATATACGTTAATTCGAACGCGTTTTGTATGCAAAGTAGCAATCCGCGGGCTATATAAGGCACTTTGCGATGTCCATCCATGTTCTATACCATGTCAATGTTACTATCATATCTTAGGGTTCGCATAGAGCAATTAGAGCTGTGACCTTGAACGGTCCTTCATAAGTAGATACCTCCTACACGATAGAAAAGACATTCAAGAGAAAACGGTCTAAGTTTTACTGCAATTAGTATGCAGCAGAGCTTTCAGAAAGTGCCCAAATAATATACACGTTAATTCGAACGCGTTTTGTACGCAAAGTAGCAGTCCGCGGGCAATATAAGGCACTTCGCGATGTCTATCCATGTTCTATACCATGCCAATGTAACTATCATATCTTAGCGTTCGCATAGAGCTCCTAGAGTTGTGACCTTGAACGCTCCTTCATAAGTAGATAACTCCTACACGATAGAAAAGACGTTCAAGAGAAAACGGTCTATGTTTTACTGCAATTAGTATGCAGCAGAGCTTTCAAAAAGTGCCCAAATAATATACACGTCAATTCGAAAGCGTTTTGTAAGTAAAGTAGCAATCCGCGGGCTATTTAAGGCACTTCGCTATTTCTATCCATGTTCTATACCAGGCCAATGTAACTATCATATCTTTGCGTTCGCATACAGCACCTAGCGTTGTGACCTTGAACGCTCCTTCATAAGTAGATAACTTCTACGCGATAGAAAAGACGTTCAAGGGAAAACGGTCTAAGTTTTACTGCAATTAGTATGCAGCAGAGCTATCAAAAAGAGCCCAAATAATATATACGTTAATTCGAACGCGTTTTGTACGCAAAGTAGCAATCCGCGGGCTATATAAGGCACTTTGCGATGTCCATCCATGTTCTATACCATGTCAATGTTACTATCATATCTTAGGGTTCTAATAGAGCAATTAGAGCTGTGACCTTGAACGGTCCTTCATAAATAGATAACTCCTACATGATAGAAAAGACGTTCAAGAGAAAACGGTCTAAGTTTTACTGCAATTAGTATGCAGCAGAGCTTTCAGAAAGTGCCCAAATAATATACACGTTAATTCGAACGCGTTTTGTACGCAATGTAGCAATCCGCGGGCAATATAAGGCACTTCGAGATGTCTATCCATGTTCTATACCATGCCAATGTAACTATCATAACTTAGCGTTCGCATAGAGCTCCTAGAGTTGTGACCTTGAACGCTCCTTCATAAGTAGATATCTCCTACACGATATAAAAGACGTACAATAGAAAACGGACTAAGTTTTACTGCAATTAGCATTCAGCAGAGCTGCCTAATAATGCCCAGATGATATACACGAAAATTCGAATGCGTTTTGTAAACAAAGCAGCAATCCGTGGGCTATTAAGGACACTTCGCGATGCCTATCCTTTTTCTATACCATGCCATTGAAACTACCATATCTTAGCGTTTGCATACAGCACCTAGAGTTGTGACCTTGAACGCTCCTTCATATGTAGATAACTCTTACACGATAGAAAATACGTTCAAGAGAAAACGGTCTAAGTTTTACAGCAATTAATATTCAGCAGAGCTTTCAAAAAGTGCCCAAATAATATACACGTTAATTCGAACGCGTTTTGTACGCAAAGTAGCAATCCGCGGGCTATATAAGGCACTTCGCGATGTCTATCCATGTTCTATACCATGCCAATGTAACTATCATATCTTAGCGTTCGCATACAGCATCTAGAGTTGTGACCTTGAACGCTCCTTCATAAGTAGATAACTCCTACACGATAGAAGAGACGTTCAAGAGAAAACGGTCTAAGTTTTACTGCAATTAGTATGCAGCAGAGCTTTCAAAAAGTGTCCAAATAATATACACGTCAATTCGAAAGCGTTTTGTACGCAAAGTAGAAATCCGCGGGCTATATAAGGCACTTCGCTATTTCTATCCATGTTCTATACCATGCCAATTTAACTATCATATTTTAGCGTTCGCATACAGCACCTAGCGTTGTGACCTTGAACGCTCCTTCAAAAGTAGATAACTCGTACACGATAGAAAAGACGTTCAAGGGAAAACGGTCTAAGCTTTACTGCAATTAGTATGCAGCAGAGCTTTCAAAAAGAGCCCAAATAATATATACGTTAATTCGAACGCGTTTTGTACGCAAAGTAGCAATCCGCGGGCTATATAAGGCACTTTGCGATGTCCATCCATGTTCTATACCATGTCAATGTTACTATCATATCTTAGGGTTCGCATAGAGCAATTAGAGCTGTGACCTTGAACGGTCCTTCATAAGTAGATAACTCCTACACGATAGAAAAGACGTTCAAGGGAAAACGGTCTAAGCTTTACTGCAATTAGTATGCAGCAGAGCTTTCAAAAAGAGCCCAAATAATATACACGTTAATTCGAACGCGTTTTGTACGCAAAGTAGCAATCCGCGGGCAATATAAGGCACTTCGCGATGTCTATCCATGTTCTATACCATGCCAATGTAACTATCATATCTTAGCGTTCGCATAGAGCTCCTAGAGTTGTGACCTTGAACGCTCCTTCATAAGTAGATATCTCCTACACGATATAAAAGACGTACAATAGAAAACGGACTAAGTTTTACTGCAATTAGCATTCAGCAGAGCTGCCCAGATGCCCAGATGATACACACGAAAATTCGAATGCGTTTTGTAAACAAAGCAGCAATCCGTGAGCTATTAAGGACACTTCGCAATGCCTATCCTTTTTCTATACCATGCCATTGAAACTACCATATCTTAGCGTTTGCATAAAGCACCTAGAGTTGTGACCTTGAACGCTCCTTCATATGTAGATAACTCCTACACGATAGAAAAGACGTTCAAGGGAAAACGGTCTAAGTTTTACAGCAATTAATATTCAGCAGAGCTTTCAAAAAGTGCCCAAATAATATACACGTTAATTCGAACGCGTTTTGTACGCAAAGTAGCAATCCGCGGGCTATATAAGGCACTTTGCGATGTCCATCCATGTTCTATACCATGTCAATGTTACTATCATATCTTAGGGTTTGCATAGAGCAATTAGAGCTGTGACCTTGAACGGTCCTTCATAAGTAGATAACTCCTACACGATAGAAAAGACGTTCAACAGAAAACGGTCTAAGTTTTACTGCAATTAGTATGCAGCAGAGCTTTCAAAAAGTGCCCAAATAATGTACACGTCAATTCGAACGCATTTTGTACGCAAAGTAGTAATCCGCGGGCAATATAAGGCACTTCGCGATGTCTATCCATGTTCTATACACTGCCAATGTAACTATCATATCTTAGCGTCCGCATACAGCATCTAGAGTTGTGACCTTGAACGCTCCTTCATAAGTAGATAACTCCTACACGATAGAAAAGACGTTCAAGAGAAAACGGTCTAAGTTTTACTGCAATTAGTATGCAGCAGAGCTTTCAAAAAGTGCCCAAATAATATACACGTCAATTCGAACGCGTTTTGTACGCAAAGTAGCAATCCGCGGACAATATAAGGCACTTCACGATGTCTATCCATATTCTATACCATGCCAATGTAACTATCATATCTTAGCGTTCGCATACAGCAACTAGATTTGTGCCTTGAACGCTCCTTCATATGTAGATAACTCCTACACGATAGAAAAGGTTTTCAAGAGAAAACGGTCTAAGTTTTACAGCAATTAATATTCAGCAGAGCTTTCAAAAAGAGCCCAAATAATATATACGTTAATTCGAACGCGCTTTGTACGCAAAGAAGCAATCCGCGGGCAATATAAGGCACTTTGCGATGTCCATCCATGTTCTATACCATGCCAATGTAACTATCATATCTTAGCGTTCGCATACAGCATCTAGAGTTGTGACCTTGAACGCTCCTTCATAAGTAGATAACTCCTACACGATAGAAAAGCCGTTCAAGAGAAAACGGTCTAAGTTTTACTGCAATTAGTATGCAGCAGAGCTTTCAAAAAGTGCCCAAATAATATACACGTCAATTCGAAAGCGTTTTGTACGCAAAGTAGCAATCCGCGGGCTATATAAGGCACTTCGCTATTTCTATCCATGTTCTATACCATGCCAATGTAACTATCATATCTTAGCGTTCGCATACAGCACCTAGCGTTGTGACTTTGAATGCTCCTTCATAACTAGATGACTCCTACACGATAGAAAAGACGTTCAAGGGAAAACGGTCTAAGTTTTACTGCAATTAGTATGCAGCAGAGCTTTCAAAAAGAGCCCAAATAATATATACGTTAATTCGAAAGCGTTTTGTACGCAAAGTAGCAATCCGCGGGCTATATAAGGCACTTTGCGATGTCCATCCATGTTCTATACCATGTCAATGTTACTATCATATCTTAGGGTTCTAATAGAGCAATTAGAGCTGTGACCTTGAAAGGTCCTTCATAAGTAGATAACTCCTACACGATAGAAAAGACGTTCAAGAGAAAACGGTCTAAGTTTTACTGCAATTAATATGCAGCAGAGCTTTCAAAAAGAGCCCAAATAATATATACGTTAATTCGAACGCGTTTTGTATGCAAAGTAGCAATCCGCGGGCTATATAAGGCACTTTGCGATGTCCATCCATGTTCTATACCATGTCAATGTTACTATCATATCTTAGGGTTCGCATAGAGCAATTAGAGCTGTGACCTTGAACGGTCCTTCATAAGTAGATAACTCCTACACGATAGAAAAGACATTCAAGAGAAAACGGTCTAAGTTTTACTGCAATTAGTATGCAGCAGAGCTTTCAGAAAGTGCCCAAATAATATACACGTTAATTCGAACGCGTTTTGTACGCAAAGTAGCAATCCGCGGGCAATATAAGGCACTTCGCGATGTCTATCCATGTTCTATACCATGCCAATGTAACTATCATATCTTAGCGTCCGCATACAGCATCTAGAGTTGTGACCTTGAACGCTCCTTCATAAGTAGATAACTCCTACACGATAGAAAATACGTTCAAGAGAAAACGGTCTAAGTTTTACTGCAATTAGTATGCAGCAGAGCTTTCAAAAAGTGCCTAATCAATATACACGTCAATTCGAACGCGTTTTGTACGCAAAGTAGCAATCCGCGGGCAATATAAGGCACTTCACGATGTCTATCCATGTTCTATACCATGCCAATGTAACTATCATATCTTAGCGTTCGCATACAGCAACTAGAGTTGTGACCTTAAACGCTCCTTCATAAGTAGATAACTCCTACACAATAGAAAAGACGTATAAGTGAAAATGGATTTAGTTTTACTGCAATAAGCATGCAGCAGAGCTGCCAAATAATGCCCAGATAATATACGCGTTAATTCGAATGCGTTTTGTAAACAAAGCAGCAATCCGTGGGCTATTAAGGACACTTCGGGATGCCTATCCATATTCTATACCATGCCATTGTAACTACAATATCTTAGCGTTTGCATACAGCACCTAGAGTTCTGACCTTGAACGCTCCTTCATAAGTAGATAACTCCTACACGATAGAAAAGACGTTCAAGAGAAAACGGTATAAGTTTCACTGCAATTAGTATGCAGCAGAGCTTTCAGAAAATGCCCAAATAATATACACGTTAATTCGAACGCGTTTTGTACGCAAAGTAGCAATCCGCGGGCAATATAAGGCACTTCGCGATGTCTATCCATGTTCTATATACTGCCAATGTAACTATCATATCTTAGCGTCCGCATACAGCATCTAGAGTTGTGACCTTGAACGCTCCTTCATAAGTAGATAACTCCTACACGATAGAAAAGACGTTCAAGAGAAAACGGTCTAAGTTTTACTGCAATTAGTATGCAGTAGAGCTTTCAAAAAGTGCCCAAATAATATACACGTCAATTCGAAAGCGTTTTGTACGCAAAGTAGAAATCCGCGGGCTATATAAGGCACTTCGCTATTTCTATCCATGTTCTATACCATGCCAATGTAACTATCATATCTTAGCGTTCGCATACAGCACCTAGCGTTGTGACCTTGAACGCTCCTTCATCAGTAGATAACTCCTACAAGATAGAAAAGACGTTCAAGGGAAAACGGTCTAAGTTTTACTGCAATTAGTATGCAGCAGAGCTTTCAAAAAGAGCCCAAATAATATATACGTTAATTCGAACGCGTTTTGTACGCAAAGTAGCAATCCGCGGGCTATATAAGGCACTTTGCGATGTCCATCCATGTTCTATACCATGTCAATGTTACTATCATATCTTAGGGTTCGCATAGAGCAATAAGAGCTGTGACCTTGAACGGGCCTTCATAAGTAGATAACTCCTACACGATAGAATAGACGTTCAAGAGAAAACGGTCTAAGTTTTACTGCAATTAGTATGCAGCAGAGCTTTCAAAAAGTGCCCAAATAATATACACGTCAATTCGAACGCATTTTGTACGCAAAGTAGCAATCCGTGGGCTATATAAGGCACTTCGCGATGCCTATCCATGTTCTACACCATGTCAATGTTACTATCATATCTTAGGGTTCGCATAGAGCACAAAGAGCTGTGACCTTGAACGCTCCTTCATTCGTAGATTACTGCCACACGATAGAAAAGACGTACAAGTGAAAATGGATTTAGTTTTACTGCAATTGGCATGCAGCGGATCTGCCAAATAATGCCCAGATAATATACAAGTTAATTCGAATGCGTTTTGTAAACAAAGCGGCAATCCGTGAGCTATTAAGGACACTTCGCGATGCCTATCCATATTCTATACCATGCCATTGTAACTACCATATCTTAGCGTTTGCATACAGCAACTAGAGTTGTGACCTTGAACGCTCCTTCATAAGTAGATAACTCCTACACGATAGAAAAGACGTTCAAGAGAAAACGGTCTAAATTTCACTGCAATTAGTGTGCAGCAGAGCTTTCAGAAAATGCCCAAATAATATACACGTTAATTCGAACGCGTTTTGTCCACAAAGTAGCAATCCGCGGGCAATATACGGCACTTCGCGATGTCTATCCATGTTCTATACCATGCCAATGTAACTATCATATCTTAGCGTCCGCATACAGCATCTAGAGTTGTGACCTTGAACGCTCCTTCATAAGTAGATAACTCCTACACGATATAAAAGACGTACAATAGAAAACGGACAAAGTTGTACTGCAATTAGCATGCAGCAGAGCTGCCTAATAATGCCCAGATGATATACACGAAAATTCGAATGCTTTTGTAAACAAAACAGCAATCCGTGGGCTATTAAGGACACTTCGCGATGCCTATCCATTTTCTATACCATGCCATTGTAACTACCATATCTTAGCGTTCGTATACAGCACCTAGAGCTGTGACCTTGAACTCTCCTTCATAATTAGATAACTCCTACACGATAGAAAAGACGTTCAAGAGAAAACGGTCTAAGTTTTACTGCAATTAATATTCAGCAGAGCTTTCAAAAAGTGCCCAAATAATATAAACGTTAATTCGAACGCGTTTTGTACGCAAAGTAGCAATCCGCGGGCTATATAAGGCACTTCGCTATTTCTATCCATGTTCTATACCATGCCAATGTAATTATCATATCTTAGCGTTCGCATACAGCACCTAGAGTTGTGACCTTGAACGCTCCTTCATAAGTAGATAACTCCTACACAATAGAGAAGACGTTCAAGGGAAAACGGTCTAAGTTTTACTGCAATTAGTGTGCAGCAGAGCTTTCAAAAAGTGCCCAGATGATATACGCGTTAATTCGACCATATACGCGTTAAACTACCAAATAATGCCCAGATAATATATGCGTTAATTCGAATGCGTTTTGTAAACAAAGCAGCAATCCGTGGGCTATTAAGGACACTTCGCGATGCCTATCCTCTTTCTATACCATGCCATTGAAACTACCATATCTTAGCGTTTGCATACAGCACCAAGAGTTGTGACCTTGAACGCTCCTTAATATGTAGATAACTCCTACACGATAGAAAAGACGTTCAAGAGAAAACGGTCTAAGTTTTACAGCAATTAATATTCAGCAGAGGTTTCAAAAAGTGCCCAAATAATATACACGTCAATTCGAAAGCGTTTTGTACGCAAAGTAGCAATCCGCGGGCTATATAAGGCACTTCGCTATTTCTATCCATGTTCTATACCATGCCAATGTAACTATCATATCTTAGCGTTCGCATACAGCACCTAGCGTTGTGACCTTGAACGCTCCTTCATAAGTAGATAACTCCTACACGATAGAAAAGACGTTCAAGGGAAAACGGTCTAAGTTTTACTGCAATTAGTATGCAGCAGAGCTTTCAAAAAGAGCCCAAATAATATATACGTTAATTCGAACGCGTTTTGTACGCAAAGTAGCAATCCGCGGGCTATATAAGGCACTTTGGGATGTCCATCCATTTTCTATACCATGTCAATGTTACTATCATATCTTAGGGTTCGCATAGAGCAATTAGAGCTGTGACCTTGAACGGACCTTCATAAGTAGATAACTCCTACACGATAGAAAAGACGTTCAAGAGAAAACGGTCTAAGTTTTACTGCAATTAGTATGCAGCAGAGCTTTCAAAAAGTGCCCAAATAATATACACGTCAATTCGAACGCATTTTGTACGCAAAGTAGCAATCCGCGGGCTATATAAGGCACTTCGAGATGCCTATCCATGTTCTACACCATGTCAATGTTACTGTCATATCTTAGGGTTCGCATAGAGCACAAGGAGCTGTGACCTTGAACGCGCCTTCATTCGTAGATTACTGCTACACGATAGAAAAGACGTACAAGTAAAAATGGATTTAGTTTTACTGCAATTAGCATGCAGCAGAGCTGCCAAATAATGTCCAGATAATATACGCGTTAATTCGAATACGTTTTGTAAACAAAGCAGCAATCCGTGGGCTATTGAGGACACTTAGCGATGCCTTTCCATGTTCTACAGCATGTCAATGTTACTATCATATCTTAGGGTTCGCATAGAGCACAAGGAGCTGTGACCTTGATCGCGCCTTCATTCGTAGATTACTGCTACACGATAGAAAAGACGTACAAGTGAAAATGGATTTAGTTTTACTGCAATTAGCGTGCAGCAGAGCTGCCAAATAATGCCCAGATGATATACGCGTTAATTCGAATGCGTTTTGTAAACAAAGCAGCAATCCGTGGGCTATTGAGGACACTTAGCGATGCCTTTCCATGTTCTACAGCATGTCAATGTTACTATCATATCTTAGGGTTCGCATAGAGCACAAAGAGCTGTGACCTTGAACGCTCCTTCATTCGTGGATTACTGCCACACGATAGAAAAGACGTACAAGTGAAAATGGATTTAGTTTTACTGCAATTAGCATGCAGCGGAGTTGCCAAATAATGCCCAGATAATATACAAGTTAATTCGAATGCGTTTTGTAAACAAAGCAGCAATCCGTGAGCTATTAAGGACACTTCGCGATGCCTATCCATATTCTATACCATGCCATTGTAACTACCATAACTTAGCGTTTGCATACAGCACCTAGAGTTGTGACCTTGAACGCTCCTTCATAAGTAGATAACTCCTACACGATAGAAAAGACGTTCAAGAGAAAACGGTCTAAGTTTTACTGCAATTAGTATGCAGCAGAGCTTTCAAAATGGGCCCAAATAATATACACGTCAATTCGAACGCGTTTTGTACGCAAAGTAGCAATCCGCGGACAATATAAGGCACTTCACGATGTCTATCCATATTCTATACCATGCCAATGTAACTATCATATCTTAGCGTTCGCATACAGCAACTAGATTTGTGCCTTGAACGCTCCTTCATATGTAGATAACTCCTACACGATAGAAAAGGTTTTCAAGAGAAAACGGTCTAAGTGTTACAGCAATTAATATTCATCAGAGCTTTCAAAAAGAGCCCAAATAATATATACGTTAATTCGAACGCGCTTTGTACGCAAAGTAGCAATCCGCGGGCTATATAAGGCACTTTGCGATGTCCATCCATGTTCTATACCATGCCAATGTAACTATCATATCTTAGCGTTCGCATACAGCATCTAGAGTTGTGACCTTGAACGCTCCTTCATAAGTAGATAACTCCTACACGATAGAAAAGCCGTTCAAGAGAAAACGGTCTAAGTTTTACTGCAATTAGTATGCAGCAGAGCTTTCAAAAAGTGCCCAAATAATATACACGTCAATTCGAAAGCGTTTTGTACGCAAAGTAGCAATCCGCGGGCTATATAAGGCACTTTGCGATGTCCATCCATGTTCTATACCATGTCAATGTTATTATCATATCTTAGGGTTCGCATAGAGCAATTAGAGCTGTGACCTTGAACGGTCCTTCATAAGTAGATAACTCCTACACGATAGAAAAGACGTTCAAGGGAAAACGGTCTAAGTTTTACTGCAATTAGTATGCAGCAGAGCTTTCAAAAAGAGCCCAAATAATATATACGTTAATTCGAACGCGTTTTGTACGCAAAGTAGCAATCCGCGGGCTATATAAGGCACTTTGCGATGTCCATCCATATTCTATACCATGTCAATGTTACTATCATATCTTAGGGTTCGCATAGAGCAATTAGAGCTGTGACCTTGAACGGGCCTTCATAAGTAGATAACTCCTACATGATAGAAAAGACGTTCAAGAGAAAACGGTCTAAGTTTTACTGCAATTAGTATGCAGCAGAGCTTTCAAAAAGTGCCCAAATAATATACACGTCAATTCGAACGCATTTTGTACGCAAAGTAGCAATCCGCGGGCTATATAAGGCACTTCGAGATGCCTATCCATGTTCTACACCATGTCAATGTTACTGTCATATCTTAGGGTTCGCATAGAGCACAAGGAGCTGTGACCTTGAACGCGCCTTCATTCGTAGATTACTGCTACACGATAGAAAAGACGTACAAGTAAAAATGGATTTAGTTTTACTGCAATTAGCATGCAGCAGAGCTGTCAAATAATGTCCAGATAATATACGCGTTAATTCGAATACGTTTTGTAAACAAAGCAGCAATCCGTGGGCTATTGAGGACACTTAGCGATGCCTTTCCATGTTCTACAGCATGTCAATGTTACTATCATATCTTAGGGTTCGCATAGAGCACAAGGAGCTGTGACCTTGATCGCGCCTTCATTCGTAGATTACTGCTACACGACAGAAAAGACGTACAAGTGAAAATGGATTTAGTTTTACTGCAATTAGCGTGCAGCAGAGCTGCCAAATAATGCCCAGATGATATACGCCTTAATTCGAATGCGTTTTGTAAACAAAGCAGCAATCCGTGGGCTATTGAGGACACTTAGCGATGCCTTTCCATGTTCTACAGCATGTCAATGTTACTATCATATCTTAGGATTCGCATAGAGCACAAAGAGCTGTGACCTTGAACGCTCCTTCATTCGTAGATTACTGCCACACGATAGAAAAGACGTACAAGTGAAAATGAATTTAGTTTTACTGCAATTAGCATGCAGCGGAGCTGCCAAATAATGCCCAGATAATATACAAGTTAATTCGAATGCGTTTTGTAAACAAAGCAGCAATCCGTGAGCTATTAAGGACACTTCGCGATGCCTATCCATATTCTATACCATACCATTGTAACTACCATATCTTAGCGTTTGCATACAGCACCTAGAGTTGTGACCTTGAACGCTCCTTCATAAGTAGATAACTCCTACACGATAGAAAAGACGTTCAAGAGAAAGCGGTCCAAGTTTCACTGCAATTAGTATGCAGCAGAGCTTTCAGAAAATGCCCAAATAATATACACGTTAATTCGAACGCGTTTTGTACGCAAAGTAGCAATCCGCGGGCAATATAAGGCACTTCGCGATGTCTATCCATGTTCTATACCATGCCAATGTAACTATCATATCTTAGCGTCCGCATACAGCATCTAGAGTTGTGACCTTGAACGCTCCTTCATAAGTAGATATCTCCTACACGATATAAAAGACGTACAATAGAAAACGGACTAAGTTTTACTGCAATTAGCATTCAGCAGAGCTGCCTAATAATGCCCAGATGATATACACGAAAATTCGAATGCGTTTTGTAAACAAAGCAGCAATCCGTGGGCTATTAAGGACACTTCGCGATGCCTATCCTTTTTCTATACCATGCCATTGAAACTACCATATCTTAGCGTTTGCATACAGCACCTAGAGTTGTGACCTTGAACGCTCCTTCATAAGTAGATAACTCCTACACGATAGAAAAGACGTTCAAGAGAAAGCGGTCCAAGTTTCACTGAAATTAGTATGCAGCAGAGCTTTCAGAAAATGCCCAAATAAAATACACGTTAATTCGAACGCGTTTTGTACGCAAAGTAGCAATCCGCGGGCAATATAAGGCACATCGCGATGTCTATCCATGTTCTATACCATGCCAATGTAACTATCATATCTTAGCGTCCGCATACAGCATCTAGAGTTGTGACCTTGAACGCTCCTTCATAAGTAGATATCTCCTACACGATATAAAAGACGTACAATAGAAAACTGACTAAGTTTTACTGCAATTAGCATGCAGCAGAGCTGCCTAATAATGCCCAGATGATATACACGAAAATTCGAATGCGTTTTGTAAATAAAGCAGCAATCCGTGGGCTATTGAGGACACTAAGCGATGCCTTTCCATGTTCTACAGCATGTCAATGTTACTATCATATCTTAGGGTTCGCATAGAGCACAAAGAGCAGTGACCTTGAACGCGCCTTCATTCGTAGATTACTGCTTCACGATAGAAATGACGTACAAGTGAAAATGGATTTAGTTTTACTGCAATTAGCATGCAGCAGAGCTGCCAAATAATGCCCAGATAATATATGCGTTAATTCGAATGCGTTTTGTAAACAAAGCAGCAATCCGTGGGCAATATAAAGCACTTCGCGATGTCTATCCATGTTCTATACCATGCCAATGTAACTATCATATCTTAGCGTTCGCATAGAGCTCCTAGAGTTGTGACCTTGAACGCTCCTTCATAAGTAGATAACTCCTACACGATATGAAAGACGTACAATAGAAAACGGACTAAGTTTTACTGCAATTAGCATTCAGCAAAGCTGCCTAATAATGCCCAGATGATATACACGAAAATTCGAATGCGTTTTGTAAACAAAGCAGCAATCCGTGGGCTATTAAGGACACTTCGCGATGCCTATCCTTTTTCTATACCATGCCATTAAAACTACCATATCTTAGCGTTTGCATACAGCACCTAGAGTTGTGACCTTGAACGCTCCTTCATAAGTAGATAACTCCTACACGATAGAAAAGACGTTCAAGGGAAAACGGTCTAAGTTTTACTGCAATTAGTATGCAGCAGAGCTTTCAAAAAGAGCCCAAATAATATATACGTTAATTCGAACGCGTTTTGTACGCAAAGTAGCAATCCGCGGGCTATATAAGGCACTTTGCGATGTCCATCCATGTTCTATACCATGTCAATGTTACTATCATATCTTAGGGATCGCATAGAGCAATTAGAGCTGTGACCTTGAACGGTCCTTCATAAGTAGATAACTCCTACACGATAGAAAAGACGTTCAAGAGAAAACGGTCTAAGTTTTACTGCAATTAGTATGCAGCAGAGCTTTCAGAAAGTGCCCAAATAATATACACGTTAATTCGAACGCGTTTTGTACGCAAAGTAGCAATCCGCGGGCAATATAAGGCACTTCGCGATGTCTATCCATGTTCTATACCATGCCAATGTAACTATCATATCTTAGCGTTCGCATACAGCACCTAGCGTTGTGACCTTGAACGCTCCTTCATAAGTAGATAACTCCTACACGATAGAAAAGACGTTCAAGGGAAAACGGTCTAAGTTTTACTGCAATTAGTATGCAGCAGAGCTTTCAAAAAGAGCCCAAATAATATATACGTTAATTCGAACGCGTTTTGTACGCAAAGTAGCAATCCGCGGGCTATATAAGGCACTTTGCGATGTCCATCCATGTTCTATACCATGTCAATGTTACTATCATATCTTAGGGATCGCATAGAGCAATTAGAGCTGTGACCTTGAACGGTCCTTCATAAGTAGATAACTCCTACACGATAGAAAAGACGTTCAAGAGAAAACGGTCTAAGTTTTACTGCAATTAGTATGCAGCAGAGCTTTCAGAAAGTGCCCAAATTATATACACGTTAATTCGAACGCGTTTTGTACGCAAAGTAGCAATCCGCGGGCAATATAAGGCACTTCGCGATGTCTATCCATGTTCTATACCATGCCAATGTAACTATCATATCTTAGCGTTCGCATAGAGCTCCTAGAGTTGTGACCTTAAACGCTCCTTCATACTTATGAAGGAGCGTTCAAGGAGATATCTACTTAGATATCTCCTACACGATATAAAAGACGTACAATAGAAAAACGGACTAAGTTTTACTGCAATTAGCATTCAGCAGAGCTGCCTAATAATGCCCAGATGATATACACGAAAATTCGAATGCGTTTTGTAAACAAAGCAGCAATCCGTGGGCTATTAAGGACACTTCGCGATGCCTATCCTTTTTCTATATCATGCCATTGAAACTACCATATCTTAGCGTTTGCATACAGCACCTAGAGTTGTGACCTTGAACGCTCCTTCATATGTAGATAACTCCTACACGATAGAAAAGACGTTCAAGAGAAAACGGTCTAAGTTTTACAGCAATTAATATTCAGCAGAGCTTTCAAAAAGTGCCCAAATAATATACACGTTAATTCGAACGCGTTTTGTACGCAAAGTAGCAATCCGCGGGCTATATAAGGCACTTCGCGATGTCTATCCATGTTCTATACCATGCCAATGTAACTATCATATCTTAGGGTTTGCATAGAGCAATTAGAGCTGTGACCTTGAACGGTCCTTCATAAGTAGATAACTCCTACACGATAGAAGAGACGTTCAAGAGAAAACGGTTCAAGTTTTACTGCAATTAGTATGCAGCAGAGCTTTCAAAAAATGCCCAAATAATATACAAGTCAATTCGAAAGCGTTTTGTACGCAAAGTAGCAATCCGCGGGCTATATAAGGCACTTCGCTATTTCTATCCATGTTCTATACCATGCCAATGTAACTATCATATCTTAGCGTTCGCATACAGCACCTAGCGTTGTGACCTTGAACGCTCCTTCATCAGTAGATAACTCCTACACGATAGAAAAGACGTTCAAGGGAAAACGGTCTAAGTTTTACTGCAATTAGTATGCAGCAGAGCTTTCAAAAAGAGCCCAAATAATATATACGTTAATTCGAACGCGTTTTGTACGCAAAGTAGCAATCCGCGGGCTATATAAGGCACTTTGCGATGTCCATCCATGTTCTATACCATGTCAATGTTACTATCATATCTTAGGGTTCGCATAGAGCAATTAGAGCTGTGACCTTGAACGGGCCTTCATAAGTAGATAACTCCTACACTATAGAATAGACGTTCAAGAGAAAACGGTCTAAGTTTTACTGCAATTAGTATGCAGCAGAGCTTTCAAAAAGTGCCCAAATAATATACACGTCAATTCGAACGCATTTTGTACGCAAAGTAGCAATCCGTGGGCTATATAAGGCACTTCGCGATGCCTATCCATGTTCTACACCATGTCAATGTTACTATCATATCTTAGGGTTCGCATAGAGCAATTAGAGCTGTGACCTTGAACGGTCCTTCATTCGTTAGATTACTGCTACACTATAGAAAAGACGTACAAGTGAAAATGGATTTAGTTTTACTGCAATTAGCATGCAGCAGAGCTGCCAAATAATGTCCAGATAATATACGCGTTAATTCGAATACGTTTTGTAAACAAAGCAGCAATCCGTGGGCTATTGAGGACACTTAGCGATGCCTTTCCATGTTCTACAGCATGTCAATGTTATTATCATATCTTAGGGTTCGCATAGAGCACAAAGAGCTGTGACGTTGAACGCTCCTTCATTCGTAGATTACTGCCACACGATAGAAAAGACGTACAAGTGAAAATGGATTTAGTTTTACTGCAATTAGCATGCAGCGGAGCTGCCAAATAATGCCCAGATAATATACAAGTTAATTCGAATGCGTTTTGTAAACAAAGCAGCAATCCGTGAGCTATTAAGGACACTTCGCGATGCCTATCCATATTCTATACCATGCCATTGTAACTACCATATCTTAGCGTTTGCATACAGCACCTAGAGTTGTGACCTTGAACGCTCCTTCATAAGTAGATAACTCCTACACGATAGAAAAGACGTTCAAGAGAAAACGGTCTAAGTTTCACTGCAATTAGTATGCAGCAGAGCTTTCAGAAAATGCCCAAATAATATACACGTTAATTCGAACGCGTTTTGTACACAAAGTAGCAATCCGCGGGCAATATACGGCACTTCGCGATGTCTATCCATGTTCTATACCATGCCAATGTAACTATCATATCTTAGCGTCCGCATACAGCATCTAGAGTTGTGACCTTGAACGCTCCTTCATAAGTAGATAACTCCTACACGATATAAAAGACGTACAATAGAAAACGGACAAAGTTGTACTGCAATTAGCATGCAGCAGAGCTGCCTAATAATGCCCAGATGATATACACGAAAATTCGAATGCTTTTGTAAACAAAACAGCAATCCGTGGGCTATTAAGGACACTTCGCGATGCCTATCCATTTTCTATACCATTGTAACTACCATATCTTAGCGTTCGTATACAGCACCTAGAGCTGTGACCTTGATCTCTCCTTCATAATTAGATAACTCTTACACGATAGAAAAGACGTTCAAGAGAAAACGGTCTAAGTTTTACTGCAATTAATATTCAGCAGAGCTTTCAAAAAGTGCCCAAATAATATAAACGTTAATTCGAACGCGTTTTGTACGCAAAGTAGCAATCCGCGGGCTATATAAGGCACTTCGCGATGTCTATCCATGTTCTATACCATGCCAATGTAATTATCATATCTTAGCGTTCGCATACAGCACCTAGAGTTGTGACCTTGAACCCTCCTTCATAAGTAGATAACTCCTACACAATAGAGAAGACGTTCAAGGGAAAACGGTCTAAGTTTTACTGCAATTAGTGTGCAGCAGAGCTTTCAAAAAGTGCCCAAATAATATACACGTCAATTCGAACGCATTTTGTATGCAAAGTAGCAATCCGAGGGCTATATAGGGCACTTCGCGATGCCTATCCATGTTCTACACCATGTCAATGTTACTATCATATCTTAGGGTTCGCCTAGAGCACAAGGAGCTGTGACCTTGAACGCGCCTTCATTCGTAGATTACTGCTTCACGATAGAAATGACGTACAAGTGAAAATGGATTAGTTTTACTGCAATTAGCATGCAGCAGAGCTGCCAAATAATGCCCAGATAATATATGCGTTAATTCGAATGCGTTTTGTAAACAAAGCAGCAATCCGTGGGCAATATAAGGCACTTCGCGATGTCTATCCATGTTCTATACCATGCCAATGTAACTATCATATCTTAGCGTTCGCATAGAGCTCCTAGAGTTGTGACCTTGAACGCTCCTTCATAAGTAGATAACTCCTACACGATATGAAAGACGTACAATAGAAAACGGACTAAGTTTTACTGCAATTAGCATTCAGCAAAGCTGCCTAATAATGCCCAGATGATATACACGAAAATTCGAATGCGTTTTGTAAACAAAGCAGCAATCCGTGGGCTATTAAGGACACTTCGCGATGCCTATCCTTTTTCTATACCATGCCATTGAAACTACCATATCTTAGCGTTTGCATACAGCACCTAGAGTTGTGACCTTGAACGCTCCTTCATATGTAGATAACTCCTACACGATAGAAAAGACGTTCAAGAGAAAACGGTCTAAATTTTACAGCAATTAATATTCAGCAGAGGTTTCAAAAAGTGCCCAAATAATATACACGTCAATTCGAAAGCGTTTTGTACGCAAAGTAGCAATCCGCGGGCTATATAAGGCACTTCGCTATTTCTATCCATGTTCTATACCATGCCAATGTAACTATCATATCTTAGCGTTCGCATACAGCACCTAGCGTTGTGACCTTGAACGCTCCTTCATAAGTAGATAACTCCTACACGATAGAAAAGACGTTCAAGGGAAAACGGTCTAAGTTTTACTGCAATTAGTATGCAGCAGAGCTTTCAAAAAGTGCCCAAATAATATACACGTCAATTCGAAAGCGTTTTGTACGCAAAGTAGCAATCCGCGGGCTATATAAGGCACTTCGCTATTTCTATCCATGTTCTATACCATGCCAATTTAACTATCATATCTTAGCGTGCGCATACAGCACCTAGCGTTGTGACCTTGAACGCTCCTTCATAAGTAGATAACTCCTACACGATAGAAAAGACGTTCAAGGGAAAACGGTCTAAGTTTTACTGCAATTAGTATGCAGCAGAGCTTTCAAAAAGAGCCCAAATAATATATACGTTAATTCGAACGCGTTTTGTACGCAAAGTAGCAATCCGCGGGCTATAAAAGGCACTTTGCGATGTCCATCCATGTTCTATACCATGTCAATGTTACTATCATATCTTAGGGTTCGCATAGAGCAATTAGAGCTGTGACCTTGAACGGTCCTTCATAAGTAGATAACTCCTACACGATAGAAAAGACGTTCAAGAGAAAACGGTCTAAGTTTTACTGCAATTAGTATGCAGCAGAGCTTTCAGAAAGTGCCCAAATAATATACACGTTAATTCGAACGCGTTTTGTACGCAAAGTAGCAATCCGCGGGCAATATAAGGCACTTCGCGATGTCTATCCATGTTCTATACCATGCCAATGTAACTATCATATCTTAGCGTTCGCATAGAGCTCCTAGAGTTGTGACCTTGAACGCTCCTTCATACTTATGAAGGAGCGTTCAAGGAGATATCTACTTAGATATCTCCTACACGATATAAAAGACGTACAATAGAAAACGGACTAAGTTTTACTGCAATTAGCATTCAGCAGAGCTGCCTAATAATGCCCAGATAATATACAAGTTAATTCGAATGCGTTTTGTAAACAAAGCAGCAATCCGTGAGCTATTAAGGACACTTCGCGATGGCTATCCATATTCTATACCATGCCATTGTAACTACCATATCTTAGCGTTTGCATACAGCACCTAGAGTTGTGACCTTGAACGCACCTTCATAAGTAGATAACTCCTACACGATAGAAAAGACGTTCAAGAGAAAACGGTCTAAGTTTCACTGCAATTAGTATGCAGCAGAGCTTTCAGAAAATGCCCAAATAATATACACGTTAATTCGAACGCGTTTTGTACACAAAGTAGCAATCCGCGGGCAATATACGGCACTTCGCGATGTCTATCCATGTTCTATACCATGCCAATGTAACTATCATATCTTAGCGTCCGCATACAGCATCTAGAGTTGTGACCTTGAACGCTCCTTCATAAGTAGATAACTCCTACACGATATAAAAGACGTACAATAGAAAACGGACAAAGTTGTACTGCAATTAGCATGCAGCAGAGCTGCCTAATAATGCCCAGATGATATACACGAAAATTCGAATGCTTTTGTAAACAAAACAGCAATCCGTGGGCTATTAAGGACACTTCGCGATGCCTATCCATTTTCTAAACCATGCCATTGTAACTACCATATCTTAGCGTTCGTATACAGCACCTAGAGCTGTGACCTTGAACTCTCCTTCATAATTAGATAACTCCTACACGATAGAAAAGACGTTCAAGAGAAAACGGTCTAAGTTTTACTGCAATTAATATTCAGCAGAGCTTTCAAAAAGTGCCTAAATAATATAAACGTTAATTCGAACGCGTTTTGTACGCAAAGTAGCATACCGCGGGCTATATAAGGCACTTCGCTATTTCTATCCATGTTCTATACCATGCCAATGTAATTATCATATCTTAGCGTTCGCATACAGCACCTAGAGTTGTGACCTTGAACGCTCCTTCATAAGTAGATAACTCCTACACAATAGAGAAGACGTTCAAGGGAAAACGGTCTAAGTTTTACTGCAATTAGTGTGCAGCAGAGCTTTCAAAAAGTGCCCAAATAATATACACGTCAATTCGAACGCATTTTGTATGCAAAGTAGCAATCCGAGGGCTATATAGGGCACTTCGCGATGCCTATCCATGTTCTACACCATGTCAATGTTACTATCATATCTTAGCGTTCGCATAGAGCTCCTAGAGTTGTGACCTTGAACGCTCCTTCATAAGTAGATAACTCCTACACGATATGAAAGACGTACAATAGAAAACGGACTAAGTTTTACTGCAATTAGCATTCAGCAAAGCTGCCTAATAATGCCCAGATGATATACACGAAAATTCGAATGCGTTTTGTAAACAAAGCAGCAATCCGTGGGCTATTAAGGACACTTCGCGATGCTTATCCTTTTTCTATACCATGCCATTGAAACTACCATATCTTAGCGTTTGCATACAGCACCTAGAGTTGTGACCTTGAACGCTCCTTAATATGTAGATAACTCCTACACGATAGAAAAGACGTTCAAGAGAAAACGGTCTAAGTTTTACAGCAATTAATATTCAGCAGAGGTTTCAAAAAGTGCCCAAATAAAATACACGTCAATTCGAAAGCGTTTTGTACGCAAAGTAGCAATCCGCGGGCTATATAAGGCACTTCGCTATTTCTATCCATGTTCTATACCATGCCAATGTAACTATCATATCTTAGCGTTCGCATACAGCACCTAGCGTTGTGACCTTGAACGCTCCTTCATAAGTAGATAACTCCTACACGATAGAAAAGACGTTCAAGGGAAAACGGTCTAAGTTTTACTGCAATTAGTATGCAGCAGAGCTTTCAAAAAGAGCCCAAATAATATATACGTTAATTCGAACGCGTTTTGTACGCAAAGTAGCAATCCGCGGGCTATATAAGGCACTTTGCGATGTCCATCCATATTCTATACCATGTCAATGTTACTATCATATCATAGGGTTCGCATAGAGCAATTAGAGCTGTGACCTTGAACGGGCCTTCATAAGTAGATAACTCCTACACGATAGAAAAGACGTTCAAGAGAAAACGGTCTAAGTTTTACTGCAATTAGTATGCAGCAGAGCTTTCAAAAAGTGCCCAAATAATATACACGTCAATTCGGACGCATTTTGTACGCAAAGTAGCAATCCGCGGGCTATATAAGGCACTTCGAGATGCCTATCCATATTCTACACCATGTCAATGTTACTGTCATATCTTAGGGTTCGCATAGAGCACAAGGAGCTGTGACCTTGAACGCGCCTTCATTCGTAGATTACTGCTACACGATAGAAAAGACGTACAAGTAAAAATGGATTTAGTTTTACTGCAATTAGCATGCAGCGGAGCTGCCAAATAATGCCCAGATAATATACAAGTTAATTCGAATGCGTTTTGTAAACAAAGCAGCAATCCGTGAGCTATTAAGGACACTTCGCGATGCCTATCCATATTCTATACCATGCCATTGTAACTACCATATCTTAGCGTTTGCATACAGCACCTAGAGTTGTGACCTTGAACGCTCCTTCATAAGTAGATAACTCCTACACGATAGAAAAGACGTTCAAGAGAAAGCGGTCCAAGTTTCACTGCAATTAGTATGCAGCAGAGCTTTCAGAAAATGCCCAAATAATATACACGTTAATTCGAACGCGTTTTGTACGCAAAGTAGCAATCTGCGGGCAATATAAGGCACTTCGCGATGTCTATCCATGTTCTATACCATGCCAATGTAACTATCATATCTTAGCGTCAGCATACAGCATCTAGAGTTGTGACCTTGAACGCTCGTTCATAAGTAGATATCTCCTACACGATATAAAAGACGTACAATAGAAAACGGACTAAGTTTTACTGCAATTAGCATTCAGCAGAGCTGCCTAATAATGCCCAGATGATATACACGAAAATTCGAATGCGTTTTGTAAACAAAGCAGCAATCCGTGGGCTATTAAGGACACTTCGCGATGCCTATCCTTTTTCTATACCATGCCATTGAAACTACCATATCTTAGCGTTTGCATACAGCACCTAGAGTTGTGACTTTGAACGCTCCTTCATAAGTAGATAACTCCTACACGATAGAAAAGACGTTCAAGAGAAAGCGGTCCAAGTTTCACTGCAATTAGTATGCAGCAGAGCTTTCAGAAAATGCCCAAATAAAATACACGTTAATTCGAACGCGTTTTGTACGCAAAGTAGCAATCCGCGGGCAATATAAGGCACTTCGCGATGTCTATCCATGTTCTATACCATGCCAATGTAACTATCATATCTTAGCGTCCGCATACAGCATCTAGAGTTGTGACCTTGAACGCTCCTTCATAAGTAGATATCTCCTACACGATATAAAAGACGTACAATAGAAAACTGACTAAGTTTTACTGCAATTAGCATGCAGCAGAGCTGCCTAATAATGCCCAGATGATATACACGAAAATTCGAATGCGTTTTGTAAATAAAGCAGCAATCCGTGGGCTATTGAGGACACTAAGCGATGCCTTTCCATGTTCTACAGCATGTCAATGTTACTATCATATCTTAGGGTTCGCATAGAGCACAAAGAGCAGTGACCTTGAACGCTCCTTCATTCATAGATTACTGCTACACGATAGAAAAGACGTACAAGTGAAAATGGATTTAGTTTTACTGCAACTAGCATGCAGCGGAGCTGCCAAATAATGCCCAGATAATATACAAGTTAATTCGAATGCGTTTTGTAAACAAAGCAGCAATCCGTGGGCTATTAAGGACACTTCGCGATGCCTAGCCATTTTCTATACCATGCCATTGTAACTACCATATCTTATCGTTTGCATGCAGCACCTAGAGTTGTGACCATGAACGCTCCTTCATATGTAGATAACTCCTATACGATAGAAAAGACGTTCAAGAGAAAACGGTCTAAGTTTTACTGCAATTAGTATGCAGCAGAGCTTTCAGAAAGTGCCCAAATAATATACACGTTAATTCGAACGCGTTTTGTACGCAAAGTAGCAATCCGCGGGCAATTAAGGCACTTCGCGATGTCTATCCATGTTCTATACCATGCCAATGTAACTATCATATCTTAGCGTTCGCATAGAGCTCCTAGAGTTGTGACCTTGAACGCTCCTTCATAAGTAGATATCTCCTACACGATATAAAAGACGTACAATAGAAAACGGACTAAGTTTTACTGCAATTAGCATTCAGCAGAGCTGCCTAATAATGCCCAGATAATATACAAGTTAATTCGAATGCGTTTTGTAAACAAAGCAGCAATCCGTGAGCTATTAAGGACACTTCGCGATGCCTATCCATATTCTATACCATGCCATTGTAACTACCATATCTTAGCGTTTGCATACAGCACCTAGAGTTGTGACCTTGAACGCTCCTTCATAAGTAGATAACTCCTACACGATAGAAAGACGTTCAAGAGAAAACGGTCAAAGTTTCACAGCAATTAGTATGCAGCAGAGCTTTCAGAAAATGCCGAAATAATATACACGTAAATTCGAACGCGTTTTGTACGCAAAGTAGCAATCCGCGGGCAATATAAGGCACTTCGCGAAGTCTATCCCTGTTCTATACACTGCCAATGTAACTATCATATCTTAGCGTCCGCATACAGCATCTAGAGTTGTGACCTTGAACGCTCCTTCATAAGTTGATAACTCCTACACGATAGAAAAGACGTTCAAGAAAAAACGGTCTGTTTTACTGCAATTAGTATGCAGCAGAGCTTTCAAAATGTGCCCAAATAATATACACGTCAATTCGAACGCGTTTTGTACGCAAAGTAGCAATCCGCGGACAATATAAGGCACTTCACGATGTCTATCCATATTCTATACCATGCCAATGTAACTATCATATCTTAGCGTTCGCATACAGCAACTAGATTTGTGCCTTGAACGCTCCTTTATATGTAGATAACTCCTACACGATAGAAAAGGTTTTCAAGATAAAACGGTCTAAGTTTTACAGCAATTAATATTCAGCAGAGCTTTCAAAAAGAGCCCAAATAATATATACGTTAATTCGAACGCGCTTTGTACGCAAAGTAGCAATCCGCGGGCTATATAAGGCACTTCGCTATTTCTATCCATGTTCTATACCATGCCAATGTAACTATCATATCTTAGCGTTCGCATACAGCACCTAGCGTTGTGACTTTGAACGCTCCTTCATAAGTAGACAACTCCTACACAATAGAAAAGACGTTCAAGGGAAAACGGTCTAAGTTTTACTGCAATTAGTATGCAGCAGAGCTTTCAAAAAGAGCCCAAATAATATATACGTTAATTCGAACGCGTTTTGTACGCAAAGTAGCAATCCGCGGGCTATATAAGGCACTTTGCGATGTCCATCCATGTTCTATACCATGTCAATGTTACTATCATATCTTAGGGTTCTAATAGTGCAATTAGAGCTGTGACCTTGAAAGGTCCTTCATAAGTAGATAACTCCTACACGATAGAAAAGACGTTCAAG
Source organism: Tetropium fuscum (assembly GCA_964058915.1). Taxonomy (NCBI): domain Eukaryota; kingdom Metazoa; phylum Arthropoda; class Insecta; order Coleoptera; family Cerambycidae; genus Tetropium; species Tetropium fuscum. The sequence goes on from CAXKVY010002578.1 coordinate 26,437, forward strand.
AGAAAACGGTCTAAGTTTTACTGCAATTAATATGCAGCAGAGCTTTCAAAAAGAGCGCAAATAATATATCCGTTAATTCGAACGCGTTTTGTATGCAAAGTAGCAATCCGCGGGCTATATAAGGCACTTTGCGATGTCCATCCATATTCTATACCATGTCAATGTTACTATCATATCTTAGGGTTCGCATAGAGCAATTAGAGCTGTGACCTTGAACGGTCCTTCATAAGTAGATAACTCCTACACGATAGAAAAGACGTTCAAGAGAAAACGGTCTAAGTTTTACTGCAATTAGTATGCAGCAGAGCTTTCAGAAAGTGCCCAAATAATATACACGTTAATTCGAACGCGTTTTGTAGGCAAAGTAGCAATCCGCGGGCAATATAAGGCACTTCGCGATGTCTATCCATGTTCTATACCATGCCAATGTAACTATCATATCTTAGCGTTCGCATAGAGCTCCTAGAGTTGTGACCTTGAACGCTCCTTCATAAGTAGATATCTCCTACACGATATAAAAGACGTACAATAGAAAACGGACTAAGTTTTACTGCAATTAGCATTCAGCAGAGCTGCCTAATAATGCCCAGATGATATACACGAAAATTCGAATGCGTTTTGTAAGCAAAGCAGCAATCCGTGGGCTATTAAGGACACTTCGCGATGCCTATCCTTTTTCTATACCATGCCATTGAAACTACCATATCTTAGCGTTTGCATACAGCACCTAGAGTTGTGACCTTGAACGCTCCTTCATATGTAGATAACTCCTACACGATAGAAAAGACGTTCAAGAGAAAACGGTCTAAGTTTTACAGCAATTAATATTCAGCAGAACTTTCAAACAGTGCCCAAATAATATACACGTTAATTCGAACGCGTTTTGTACGCAAAGTAGCAATCCGAGGGCTATATAAGGCACTTCGCGATGTCTATCCATGTTCTATACCATGCCAATGTAACTATCATATCTTAGCGTTTGCATACAGCATCTAGAGTTGTGACCTTGAACGCTCCTTCATAAGTAGATAACTCCTACACGATAGAAGAGACGTTCAAGAGAAAACGGTCTAAGTTTTACTGCAATTAGTATGCAGCAGAGCTTTCAAAAAGTGCCCAAATAATATACACGTCAATTTGAAAGCGTTTTGTACGCAAAGTAGCAATCCGCGGGCTATTTAAGACACTTCGCTATTTCTATCCATGTTCTATACCAGGCCAATGTAACTATCATATCTTAGCGTTCGCATACAGCACCTAGCGTTGGGACCTTGAACGCTCCTTCATAAGTAGATAACTCCTACACGATAGAAAAGACGTTCAAGGGAAAACGGTCTAAGTTTTACTGCAATTAGTATGCAGCAGAGCTATCAAAAAGAGCCCAAATAATATATACGTTAATTCGAACGCGTTTTGTACGCAAAGTAGCAATCCGCGGGCTATATAAGGCACTTTGCGATGTCCATCCATGTTCTATACCATGTCAATGTTACTATCATATCTTAGGGTTCGCATAGAGCAATTAGAGCTGTGACCTTGAAAGGTCCTTCATAAGTAGATAACTCCTACACGATAGAAAAGAGGTTCAAGAGAAAACGGTCTAAGTTTTACTGCAATTAGTATGCAGCAGAGCTTTCAAAAAGAGCCCAAATAATATATACGTTAATTCGAACGCGTTTTGTATGCAAAGTAGCAATCCGCGGGCTATATAAGGCACTTTGCGATGTCCATCCATGTTCTATACCATGTCAATGTTACTATCATATCTTAGGCTTCGCATAGAGCAATTAGAGCTGTGACCTTGAACGGTCCTTCATAAATAGATAACTCCTACATGATAGAAGAGACGTCCAAGAGAAAACGGTCTAAGTTTTACTGCAATTAGTATGCAGCAGAGCTTTCAGAAAGTGCCCAAATAATATACACGTTAATTCGAACGCGTTTTGTACGCAATGTAGCAATCCGCGGGCAATATAAGGCACTTCGAGATGTCTATCCATGTTCTATACCATGCCAATGTAACTATCATATCTTAGCGTTCGCATAGAGCTCCTAGAGTTGTGACCTTGAACGCTCCTTCATAAGTAGATATCTCCTACACGATATAAAAGACGTACAATAGAAAACGAACTAAGTTTTACTGCAATTAGCATTCAGCAGAGCTGCCTAATAATGCCCAGATGATATACACGAAAATTCGAATGCGTTTTGTAAACAAAGCAGCAATCTGTGGGCTATTAAGGACACTTCGCGATGCCTATCCTTTTTCTATACCATGCCATTGAAACTACCATATCTTAGCGTTTGCATACAGCACCTAGAGTTGTGACCTTGAACGCTCCTTCATATGTAGATAACTCTTACACGATAGAAAATACGTTCAAGAGAAAACGGTCTAAGTTTTACAGCAATTAATATTCAGCAGAGCTTTCAAAAAGTGCCCAAATAATATACACGTTAATTCGAACGCGTTTTGTACGCAAAGTAGCAATCCGCGGGCTATATAAGGCACTTCGCGATGTCTATCCATGTTCTATACCATGCCAATGTAACTATCATATCTTAGCGTTCGCATACAGCATCTAGAGTTGTGACCTTGAACGCTCCTTCATAAGTAGATAACTCCTACACGATAGAAGAGACGTTCAAGAGAAAACGGTCTAAGTTTTACTGCAATTAGTATGCAGCAGAGCTTTCAAAAAGTGCCCAAATAATATACACGTCAATTCGAAAGCGTTTTGTACGCAAAGTAGCAATCCGCGGGCTATATAAGGCACTTCGCTATTTCTATCCATGTTCTATACTATGCCAATTTAACTATCATATCTTAGCGTTCGCATACAGCACCTAGCGTTGTGACCTTGAACGCTCCTTCATAAGTAGATAACTCCTACACGATAGAAAAGACGTTCAAGGGAAAACGGTCTAAGTTTTACTGCAATTAGTATGCAGCAGAGCTTTCAAAAAGAGCCCAAATAATATATACGTTAATTCGAACGCGTTTTGTACGCAAAGTAGCAATCCGCGGGCAATATAAGGCACTTCGCGATGTCTATCCATGTTCTATACCATGCCAATGTAACTATCATATCTTAGCGTTCGCATAGAGCTCCTAGAGTTGTGACCTTGAACGCTCCTTCATACTTATGAAGGAGCGTTCAAGGAGATATCTACTTAGATATCTCCTACACGATATAAAAGACGTACAATAGAAAACGGACTAAGTTTTACTGCAATTAGCACTCAGCAGAGCTGCCTAATAATGCCCAGATAATATACAAGTTAATTCGAATGCGTTTTGTAAACAAAGCAGCAATCCGTGAGCTATTAAGGACACTTCGCGATGGCTATCCATATTCTATACCATGCCATTGTAACTACCATATCTTAGCGTTTGCATACAGCACCTAGAGTTGTGACCTTGAACGCACCTTCATAAGTAGATAACTCCTACACGATAGAAAAGACGTTCAAGAGAAAACGGTCTAAGTTTCACTGCAATTAGTATGCAGCAGAGCTTTCAGAAAATGCCCAAATAATATACACGTTAATTCGAACGCGTTTTGTACACAAAGTAGCAATCCGCGGGCAATATACGGCACTTCGCGATGTCTATCCATGTTCTATACCATGCCAATGTAACTATCATATCTTAGCGTCCGCATACAGCATCTAGAGTTGTGACCTTGAACGCTCCTTCATAAGTAGATAACTCCTACACGATATAAAAGACGTACAATAGAAAACGGACAAAGTTGTACTGCAATTAGCATGCAGCAGAGCTGCCTAATAATGCCCAGATGATATACACGAAAATTCGAATGCTTTTGTAAACAAAACAGCAATCCGTGGGCTATTAAGGACACTTCGCGATGCCTATCCATTTTCTAAACCATGCCATTGTAACTACCATATCTTAGCGTTCGTATACAGCACCTAGAGCTGTGACCTTGAACTCTCCTTCATAATTAGATAACTCCTACACGATAGAAAAGACGTTCAAGAGAAAACGGTCTAAGTTTTACTGCAATTAATATTCAGCAGAGCTTTCAAAAAGTGCCTAAATAATATAAACGTTAATTCGAACGCGTTTTGTACGCAAAGTAGCATACCGCGGGCTATATAAGGCACTTCGCTATTTCTATCCATGTTCTATACCATGCCAATGTAATTATCATATCTTAGCGTTCGCATACAGCACCTAGAGTTGTGACCTTGAACGCTCCTTCATAAGTAGATAACTCCTACACAATAGAGAAGACGTTCAAGGGAAAACGGTCTAAGTTTTACTGCAATTAGTGTGCAGCAGAGCTTTCAAAAAGTGCCCAAATAATATACACGTCAATTCGAACGCATTTTGTATGCAAAGTAGCAATCCGAGGGCTATATAGGGCACTTCGCGATGCCTATCCATGTTCTACACCATGTCAATGTTACTATCATATCTTAGCGTTCGCATAGAGCTCCTAGAGTTGTGACCTTGAACGCTCCTTCATAAGTAGATAACTCCTACACGATATGAAAGACGTACAATAGAAAACGGACTAAGTTTTACTGCAATTAGCATTCAGCAAAGCTGCCTAATAATGCCCAGATGATATACACGAAAATTCGAATGCGTTTTGTAAACAAAGCAGCAATCCGTGGGCTATTAAGGACACTTCGCGATGCCTATCCTTTTTCTATACCATGCCATTGAAACTACCATATCTTAGCGTTTGCATACAGCACCTAGAGTTGTGACCTTGAACGCTCCTTAATATGTAGATAACTCCTACACGATAGAAAAGACGTTCAAGAGAAAACGGTCTAAGTTTTACAGCAATTAATATTCAGCAGAGGTTTCAAAAAGTGCCCAAATAAAATACACGTCAATTCGAAAGCGTTTTGTACGCAAAGTAGCAATCCGCGGGCTATATAAGGCACTTCGCTATTTCTATCCATGTTCTATACCATGCCAATGTAACTATCATATCTTAGCGTTCGCATACAGCACCTAGCGTTGTGACCTTGAACGCTCCTTCATAAGTAGATAACTCCTACACGATAGAAAAGACGTTCAAGGGAAAACGGTCTAAGTTTTACTGCAATTAGTATGCAGCAGAGCTTTCAAAAAGAGCCCAAATAATATATACGTTAATTCGAACGCGTTTTGTACGCAAAGTAGCAATCCGCGGGCTATATAAGGCACTTTGCGATGTCCATCCATATTCTATACCATGTCAATGTTACTATCATATCATAGGGTTCGCATAGAGCAATTAGAGCTGTGACCTTGAACGGGCCTTCATAAGTAGATAACTCCTACACGATAGAAAAGACGTTCAAGAGAAAACGGTCTAAGTTTTACTGCAATTAGTATGCAGCAGAGCTTTCAAAAAGTGCCCAAATAATATACACGTCAATTCGGACGCATTTTGTACGCAAAGTAGCAATCCGCGGGCTATATAAGGCACTTCGAGATGCCTATCCATATTCTACACCATGTCAATGTTACTGTCATATCTTAGGGTTCGCATAGAGCACAAGGAGCTGTGACCTTGAACGCGCCTTCATTCGTAGATTACTGCTACACGATAGAAAAGACGTACAAGTAAAAATGGATTTAGTTTTACTGCAATTAGCATGCAGCGGAGCTGCCAAATAATGCCCAGGTAATATACAAGTTAATTCGAATGCGTTTTGTAAACAAAGCAGCAATCCGTGAGCTATTGAGGACACTTCGCGATGCCTATCCATATTCTATACCATGCCATTGTAACTACCATATCTTAGCGTTTGCATACAGCACCTAGAGTTGTGACCTTGAACGCTCCTTCATAAGTAGATAACTCCTACACGATAGAAAAGACGTTCAAGAGAAAGCGGTCCAAGTTTCACTGCAATTAGTATGCAGCAGAGCTTTCAGAAAATGCCCAAATAATATACACGTTAATTCGAACGCGTTTTGTACGCAAAGTAGCAATCTGCGGGCAATATAAGGCACTTCGCGATGTCTATCCATGTTCTATACCATGCCAATGTAACTATCATATCTTAGCGTCCGCATACAGCATCTAGAGTTGTGACCTTGAACGCTCCTTCATAAGTAGATATCTCCTACACGATATAAAAGACGTACAATAGAAAACGGACTAAGTTTTACTGCAATTAGCATTCAGCAGAGCTGCCTAATAATGCCCAGATGATATACACGAAAATTCGAATGCGTTTTGTAAACAAAGCAGCAATCCGTGGGCTATTAAGGACACTTCGCGATGCCTATCCTTTTTCTATACCATGCCATTGAAACTACCATATCTTAGCGTTTGCATACAGCACCTAGAGTTGTGACCTTGAACGCTCCTTCATAAGTAGATAACTCCTACACGATAGAAAAGACGTTCAAGAGAAAGCGGTCCAAGTTTCACTGCAATTAGTATGCAGCAGAGCTTTCAGAAAATGCCCAAATAAAATACACGTTAATTCGAACGCGTTTTGTACGCAAAGTAGCAATCCGCGGGCAATATAAGGCACTTCGCGATGTCTATCCATGTTCTATACCATGCCAATGTAACTATCATATCTTAGCGTCCGCATACAGCATCTAGAGTTGTGACCTTGAACGCTCCTTCATAAGTAGATATCTCCTACACGATATAAAAGACGTACAATAGAAAACTGACTAAGTTTTACTGCAATTAGCATGCAGCAGAGCTGCCTAATAATGCCCAGATGATATACACGAAAATTCGAATGCGTTTTGTAAATAAAGCAGCAATCCGTGGGCTATTGAGGACACTAAGCGATGCCTTTCCATGTTCTACAGCATGTCAATGTTACTATCATATCTTAGGGTTCGCATAGAGCACAAAGAGCAGTGACCTTGAACGCTCCTTCATTCATGGATTACTGCTACACGATAGAAAAGACGTACAAGTGAAAATGGATTTAGTTTTACTGCAACTAGCATGCAGCGGAGCTGCCAAATAATGCCCAGATAATATACAAGTTAATTCGAATGCGTTTTGTAAACAAAGCAGCAATCCGTGGGCTATTAAGGACACTTCGCGATGCCTAGCCATTTTCTATACCATGCCATTGTAACTACCATATCTTATCGTTTGCATGCAGCACCTAGAGTTGTGACCATGAACGCTCCTTCATATGTAGATAACTCCTATACGATAGAAAAGACGTTCAAGAGAAAACGGTCTAAGTTTTACTGCAATTAGTATGCAGCAGAGCTTTCAGAAAGTGCCCAAATAATATACACGTTAATTCGAACGCGTTTTGTACGCAAAGTAGCAATCCGCGGGCAATTAAGGCACTTCGCGATGTCTATCCATGTTCTATACCATGCCAATGTAACTATCATATCTTAGCGTTCGCATAGAGCTCCTAGAGTTGTGACCTTGAACGCTCCTTCATAAGTAGATATCTCCTACACGATATAAAAGACGTACAATAGAAAACGGACTAAGTTTTACTGCAATTAGCATTCAGCAGAGCTGCCTAATAATGCCCAGATAATATACAAGTTAATTCGAATGCGTTTTGTAAACAAAGCAGCAATCCGTGAGCTATTAAGGACACTTCGCGATGCCTATCCATATTCTATACCATGCCATTGTAACTACCATATCTTAGCGTTTGCATACAGCACCTAGAGTTGTGACCTTGAACGCTCCTTCATAAGTAGATAACTCCTACACGATAGAAAGACGTTCAAGAGAAAACGGTCAAAGTTTCACAGCAATTAGTATGCAGCAGAGCTTTCAGAAAATGCCCAAATAATATACACGTAAATTCGAACGCGTTTTGTACGCAAAGTAGCAATCCGCGGGCAATATAAGGCACTTCGCGAAGTCTATCCCTGTTCTATACACTGCCAATGTAACTATCATATCTTAGCGTCCGCATACAGCATCTAGAGTTGTGACCTTGAACGCTCCTTCATAAGTTGATAACTCCTACACGATAGAAAAGACGTTCAAGAAAAAACGGTCTGTTTTACTGCAATTAGTATGCAGCAGAGCTTTCAAAATGTGCCCAAATAATATACACGTCAATTCGAACGCGTTTTGTACGCAAAGTAGCAATCCGCGGACAATATAAGGCACTTCACGATGTCTATCCATATTCTATACCATGCCAATGTAACTATCATATCTTAGCGTTCGCATACAGCAACTAGATTTGTGCCTTGAACGCTCCTTTATATGTAGATAACTCCTACACGATAGAAAAGGTTTTCAAGATAAAACGGTCTAAGTTTTACAGCAATTAATATTCAGCAGAGCTTTCAAAAAGAGCCCAAATAATATATACGTTAATTCGAACGCGCTTTGTACGCAAAGTAGCAATCCGCGGGCTATATAAGGCACTTCGCTATTTCTATCCATGTTCTATACCATGCCAATGTAACTATCATATCTTAGCGTTCGCATACAGCACCTAGCGTTGTGACTTTGAACGCTCCTTCATAAGTAGACAACTCCTACACAATAGAAAAGACGTTCAAGGGAAAACGGTCTAAGTTTTACTGCAATTAGTATGCAGCAGAGCTTTCAAAAAGAGCCCAAATAATATATACGTTAATTCGAACGCGTTTTGTACGCAAAGTAGCAATCCGCGGGCTATATAAGGCACTTTGCGATGTCCATCCATGTTCTATACCATGTCAATGTTACTATCATATCTTAGGGTTCTAATAGAGCAATTAGAGCTGTGACCTTGAAAGGTCCTTCATAAGTAGATAACTCCTACACGGTAGAAAAGACGTTCAAGAGAAAACGGTCTAAGTTTTACTGCAATTAATATGCAGCAGAGCTTTCAAAAAGAGCGCAAATAATATATCCGTTAATTCGAACGCGTTTTGTATGCAAAGTAGCAATCCGCGGGCTATATAAGGCACTTTGCGATGTCCATCCATATTCTATACCATGTCAATGTTACTATCATATCTTAGGGTTCGCATAGAGCAATTAGAGCTGTGACCTTGAACGGTCCTTCATAAGTAGATAACTCCTACACGATAGAAAAGACGTTCAAGAGAAAACGGTCTAAGTTTTACTGCAATTAGTATGCAGCAGAGCTTTCAGAAAGTGCCCAAATAATATACACGTTAATTCGAACGCGTTTTGTAGGCAAAGTAGCAATCCGCGGGCAATATAAGGCACTTCGCGATGTCTATCCATGTTCTATACCATGCCAATGTAACTATCATATCTTAGCGTTCGCATAGAGCTCCTAGAGTTGTGACCTTGAACGCTCCTTCATAAGTAGATATCTCCTACACGATATAAAAGACGTACAATAGAAAACGGACTAAGTTTTACTGCAATTAGCATTCAGCAGAGCTGCCTAATAATGCCCAGATGATATACACGAAAATTCGAATGCGTTTTGTAAGCAAAGCAACAATCCGTGGGCTATTAAGGACACTTCGCGATGCCTATCCTTTTTCTATACCATGCCATTGAAACTACCATATCTTAGCGTTTGCATACAGCACCTAGAGTTGTGACCTTGAACGCTCCTTCATATGTAGATAACTCCTACACGATAGAAAAGACGTTCAAGAGAAAACGGTCTAAGTTTTACAGCAATTAATATTCAGCAGAACTTTCAAACAGTGCCCAAATAATATACACGTTAATTCGAACGCGTTTTGTACGCAAAGTAGCAATCCGAGGGCTATATAAGGCACTTCGCGATGTCTATCCATGTTCTATACCATGCCAATGTAACTATCATATCTTAGCGTTTGCATACAGCATCTAGAGTTGTGACCTTGAACGCTCCTTCATAAGTAGATAACTCCTACACGATAGAAGAGACGTTCAAGAGAAAACGGTCTAAGTTTTACTGCAATTAGTATGCAGCAGAGCTTTCAAAAAGTGCCCAAATAATATACACGTCAATTCGAAAGCGTTTTGTACGCAAAGTAGCAATCCGCGGGCTATTTAAGACACTTCGCTATTTCTATCCATGTTCTATACCAGGCCAATGTAACTATCATATCTTAGCGTTCGCATACAGCACCTAGCGTTGGGACCTTGAACGCTCCTTCATAAGTAGATAACTCCTACACGATAGAAAAGACGTTCAAGGGAAAACGGTCTAAGTTTTACTGCAATTAGTATGCAGCAGAGCTATCAAAAAGAGCCCAAATAATATATACGTTAATTCGAACGCGTTTTGTACGCAAAGTAGCAATCCGCGGGCTATATAAGGCACTTTGCGATGTCCATCCATGTTCTATACCATGTCAATGTTACTATCATATCTTAGGGTTCGCATAGAGCAATTAGAGCTGTGACCTTGAAAGGTCCTTCATAAGTAGATAACTCCTACACGATAGAAAAGAGGTTCAAGAGAAAACGGTCTAAGTTTTACTGCAATTAGTATGCAGCAGAGCTTTCAAAAAGAGCCCAAATAATATATACGTTAATTCGAACGCGTTTTGTATGCAAAGTAGCAATCCGCGGGCTATATAAGGCACTTTGCGATGTCCATCCATGTTCTATACCATGTCAATGTTACTATCATATCTTAGGCTTCGCATAGAGCAATTAGAGCTGTGACCTTGAACGGTCCTTCATAAATAGATAACTCCTACATGATAGAAGAGACGTCCAAGAGAAAACGGTCTAAGTTTTACTGCAATTAGTATGCAGCAGAGCTTTCAGAAAGTGCCCAAATAATATACACGTTAATTCGAACGCGTTTTGTACGCAATGTAGCAATCCGCGGGCAATATAAGGCACTTCGAGATGTCTATCCATGTTCTATACCATGCCAATGTAACTATCATATCTTAGCGTTCGCATAGAGCTCCTAGAGTTGTGACCTTGAACGCTCCTTCATAAGTAGATATCTCCTACACGATATAAAAGACGTACAATAGAAAACGAACTAAGTTTTACTGCAATTAGCATTCAGCAGAGCTGCCTAATAATGCCCAGATGATATACACGAAAATTCGAATGCGTTTTGTAAACAAAGCAGCAATCTGTGGGCTATTAAGGACACTTCGCGATGCCTATCCTTTTTCTATACCATGCCATTGAAACTACCATATCTTAGCGTTTGCATACAGCACCTAGAGTTGTGACCTTGAACGCTCCTTCATATGTAGATAACTCTTACACGATAGAAAATACGTTCAAGAGAAAACGGTCTAAGTTTTACAGCAATTAATATTCAGCAGAGCTTTCAAAAAGTGCCCAAATAATATACACGTTAATTCGAACGCGTTTTGTACGCAAAGTAGCAATCCGCGGGCTATATAAGGCACTTCGCGATGTCTATCCATGTTCTATACCATGCCAATGTAACTATCATATCTTAGCGTTCGCATACAGCATCTAGAGTTGTGACCTTGAACACTCCTTCATAAGTAGATAACTCCTACACGATAGAAGAGACGTTCAAGAGAAAACGGTCTAAGTTTTACTGCAATTAGTATGCAGCAGAGCTTTCAAAAAGTGCCCAAATAATATACACGTCAATTCGAAAGCGTTTTGTACGCAAAGTAGCAATCCGCGGGCTATATAAGGCACTTCGCTATTTCTATCCATGTTCTATACTATGCCAATTTAACTATCATATCTTAGCGTTCGCATACAGCACCTAGCGTTGTGACCTTGAACGCTCCTTCATAAGTAGATAACTCCTACACGATAGAAAAGACGTTCAAGGGAAAACGGTCTAAGTTTTACTGCAATTAGTATGCAGCAGAGCTTTCAAAAAGAGCCCAAATAATATATACGTTAATTCGAACGCGTTTTGTACGCAAAGTAGCAATCCGCGGGCTATATAAGGCACTTTGCGATGTCCATCCATGTTCTATACCATGTCAATGTTACTATCATATCTTAGGGTTTGCATAGAGCAATTAGAGCTGTGACCTTGAACGGTCCTTCATAAGTAGATAACTCCTACACGATAGAAAAGACGTTCAAGAGAAAACGGTCTAAGTTTTACTGCAATTAGTATGCAGCAGAGCTTTCAAAAAGTGCCCAAATAATGTACACGTCAATTCGAACGCATTTTGTACGCAAAGTAGTAATCCGCGGGCAATATAAGGCACTTCGCGATGTCTATCCATGTTCTATACCATGCCAATGTAACTATCATATCTTAGCGTTCGCATACAGCATTAGAGTTGTGACCTTGAACGCTCCTTCATAAGTAGATAACTCCTACACGATAGAAGAGACGTTCAAGAGAAAACGGTCTAAGTTTTACTGCAATTAGTATGCAGCAGAGCTTTCAAAAAGTGCCCAAATAATATACACGTCAATTCGAAAGCGTTTTGTACGCAAAGTAGCAATCCGCGGGCTATATAAGGCACTTTGCGATGTCCATCCATGTTCTGTACCATGTCAATATTACTATCATATCTTAGGGTTCTAATAGAGCAATTAGAGCTGTGACCTTGAAAGGTCCTTCATAAGTAGATAACTCCTACACTATAGAAAAGACGTTCAAGAGAAAACGGTCTAAGTTTTACTGCAATTAGTATGCAGCAGAGCTTTCAAAAAGAGCCCAAATAATATATACGTTAATTCGAACGCGTTTTGTATGTAAAGTAGCAATCCGCGGGCTATATAAGGCACTTTGCGATGTCCATCCATGTTCTATACCATGTCAATGTTACTATCACATCTTAGGGTTCGCATAGAGCAATTAGAGCTGTGACCTTGAACGGTCCTTCATAAGTAGATAACTCCTACACGATAGAAAAGACGTTCAAGAGAAAACGGTCTAAGTTTTACTGCAATTAGTATGCAGCAGAGCTTTCAGAAAGTGCCCAAATAATATACACGTTAATTCGAACGCGTTTTGTACGCAAAGTAGCAATCCGCGGGCAATATAAGGCACTTCGCGATGTCTATCCATGTTCTATACCATGCCAATGTAACTATCATATCTTAGCGTTCGCATAGAGCTCCTAGAGTTGTGACCTTGAACGCTCCTTCATACTTATGAGGGAGCGTTCAAGGAGATATCTACTTAGATATCTCCTACACGATATAAAAGACGTACAATAGAAAACGGACTAAGTTTTACTGCAATTAGCATTCAGCAGAGCTGCCTAATAATGCCCAGATGATATACACGAAAATTCGAATGCGTTTTGTAAACAAAGCAGCAATCCGTGGGCTATTAAGGACACTTCGCGATGCCTATCCTTTTTCTATACCATGCCATTGAAACTACCATATCTTAGCGTTTGCATACAGCACCTAGAGTTGTGACCTTGAACGCTCCTTCATATGTAGATAACTCCTACACGATAGAAGAGACGTTCAAGAGAAAACGGTCCAAGTTTTACTGCAATTAGTATGCAGCAGAGCTTTCAAAAAATGCCCAAATAATATACAAGTCAATTCGAAAGCGTTTTGTACGCAAAGTAGCAATCCGCGGGCTATATAAGGCACTTCGCTATTTCTATCCATGTTCTATACCAGGCCAATGTAACTATCATATCTTAGCGTTCGTATACAGCACCTAGCGTTGTGACCTTGAACGCTCCTTCATAAGTAGATAACTCCTACACGATAGAAAAGACGTTCAAGGGAAAACGGTCTAAGTTTTACTGCAATTAGTATGCAGCAGAGCTATCAAAAAGAGCCCAAATAATATATACGTTAATTCGAACGCGTTTTGTACGCAAAGTAGCAATCCGTGGGCTATATAAGGCACTTTGCGATGTCCATCCATGTTCTATACCATGTCAATGTTACTATCATATCTTAGGGTTCGCAAAGAGCAATTAGAGCTGTGACCTTGAAAGGTCCTTCATAAGTAGATAACTCCTACACGATAGAAAAGACGTTCAAGAGAAAACGGTCTAAGTTTTACTGCAATTAGTATGCAGCAGAGCTTTCAAAAAGAGCCCAAATAATATATACGTTAATTCGAACGCGTTTTGTATGCAAAGTAGCAATCCGCGGGCTATATAAGGCACTTTGCGATGTCCATCCATGTTCTATACCATGTCAATGTTACTATCATATCTTAGGGTTCGCATAGAGCAATTAGAGCTGTGACCTTGAACGGTCCTTTATAAATAGATAACTCCTACATGATAGAAAAGACGTTCAAGAGAAAACGGTCTAAGTTTTACTGCAATTAGTATGCAGCAGAGCTTTCAGAAAGTGCCCAAATAATATACATGTTAATTCGAACGCGTTTTGTACGCAAAGTAGCAATCCGCGGGCAATATAAGGCACTTCGAGATGTCTATCCATGTTCTATACCATGCCAATGTAACTATTATATTTTAGCGTTCGCATAGAGCTCCTAGAGTTGTGACCTTGAACGCTCCTTCATAAGTAGATATCTCCTACACGATATAAAAGACGTACAATAGAAAACGGACTAAGTTTTACTGCAATTAGCATTCAGCAGAGCTGCCTAATAATGCCCAGATGATATACACGAAAATTCGAATGCGTTTTGTAAACAAAGCAGCAATCCGTGGGCTATTAAGGACACTTCGCGATGCCTATCCTTTTTCTATACCATGCCATTGATACTACCATATCTTAGCGTTTGCATACAGCACCTAGAGTTGTGACCTTGAACGCTCCTTCATAAGTAGATAACTCCTACACGATAGAAGAGACGTTCAAGAGAAAACGGTCTAAGTTTTACTGCAATTAGTATGCAGCAGAGCTTTCAAAAAGTGCCCAAATAATATACACGTCAATTCGAAAGCGTTTTGTACGCAAAGTAGCAATCCGCGGGCTATATAAGGCACTTCGCTATTTCTATCCATGTTCTATACCATGCCAATGTAACTATCATATCTTAGCGTTCGCATACAGCACCTAGCGTTGTGACCTTGAACGCTCCTTCATAAGTAGATAACTCCTACACGATAGAAAAGACGTTCAAGGGAAAACGGTCTAAGTTTTACTTCAATTAGTATGCAGCAGAGCTTTCAAAAAGTGCCCAAATAATATACACGTCAATTCGAAGGCATTTTGTACGCAAAGTAGCAATCCGCGGGCTATATAAGGCACTTCGCTATTTCTATCCATGTTCCATACCATGCCAATGTAACTATCATATCTTAGCGTCCGCATACAGCATCTAGAGTTGTGACTTTGAACGCTCCTTCATAAGTAGATAACTCCTACACGATATGAAAGACGTACAATAGAAAACGGACTAAGTTTTACTGCAATTAGCATTCAGCAAAGCTGCCTAATAATGCCCAGATGATATACACGAAAATTCGAATGCGTTTTGTAAGCAAAGCAGCAATCCGTGGGCTATTAAGGACACTTCGCGATGCCTATCCTTTTTCTATATCATGCCATTGAAACTACCATATCTTAGCGTTTGCATACAGCACCTAGAGTTGTGACCTTGAACGCTCCTTCATATGTAGATAACTCCTACACGATAGAAAAGACGTTCAAGAGAAAACGGTCTAAGTTTTACAGCAATTAATATTCAGCAGAACTTTCAAACAGTGCCCAAATAATATACACGCTAATTCGAACGCGTTTTGTACGCAAAGTAGCAATCCGAGGGCTATATAAGGCACTTCGCGATGTCTATCCATGTTCTATACCATGCCAATGTAACTATCATATCTTAGCGTTTGCATACAGCATCTAGAGTTGTGACCTTGAACGCTCCTTCATAAGTAGATAACTCCTACACGATAGAAGAGACGTTCAAGAGAAAACGGTCTAAGTTTTACTGCAATTAGTATGCAGCAGAGCTTTCAAAAAGTGCCCAAATAATATACACGTCAATTCGAAAGCGTTTTGTACGCAAAGTAGCAATCCGCGGGCTATTTAAGACACTTCGCTATTTCTATCCATGTTCTATACCAGACCAATGTAACTATCATATCTTAGCGTTCGCATACAGCACCTAGCGTTGGGACCTTGAACGCTCCTTCATAAGTAGATAACTCCTACACGATAGAAAAGACGTTCAAGGGAAAACGGTCTAAGTTTTACTGCAATTAGTATGCAGCAGAGCTATCAAAAAGAGCCCAAATAATATATACGTTAATTCGAACGCGTTTTGTACGCAAAGTAGCAATCCGCGGGCTATATAAGGCACTTTGCGATGTCCATCCATGTTCTATACCATGTCAATGTTACTATCATATCTTAGGGTTCGCATAGAGCAATTAGAGCTGTGACCTTGAAAGGTCCTTCATAAGTAGATAACTCCTACACGATAGAAAAGAGGTTCAAGAGAAAACGGTCTAAGTTTTACTGCAATTAGTATGCAGCAGAGCTTTCAAAAAGAGCCCAAATAATATATACGTTAATTCGAACGCGTTTTGTATGCAAAGTAGCAATCCGCGGGCTATATAAGGCACTTTGCGATGTCCATCCATGTTCTATACCATGTCAATGTTACTATCATATCTTAGGCTTCGCATAGAGCAATTAGAGCTGTGACCTTGAACGGTCCTTCATAAATAGATAACTCCTACATGATAGAAGAGACGTCCAAGAGAAAACGGTCTAAGTTTTACTGCAATTAGTATGCAGCAGAGCTTTCAGAAAGTGCGCAAATAATATACACGTTAATTCGAACGCGTTTTGTACGCAATGTAGCAATCCGCGGGCAATATAAGGCACTTCGAGATGTCTATCCATGTTCTATACCATGCCAATGTAACTATCATATCTTAGCGTTCGCATAGAGCTCCTAGAGTTGTGACCTTGAACGCTCCTTCATAAGTAGATATCTCCTACACGATATAAAAGACGTACAATAGAAAACGAACTAAGTTTTACTGCAATTAGCATTCAGCAGAGCTGCCTAATAATGCCCAGATGATATACACGAAAATTCGAATGCGTTTTGTAAACAAAGCAGCAATCTGTGGGCTATTAAGGACACTTCGCGATGCCTATCCTTTTTCTATACCATGCCATTGAAACTACCATATCTTAGCGTTTGCATACAGCACCTAGAGTTGTGACCTTGAACGCTCCTTCATATGTAGATAACTCTTACACGATAGAAAATACGTTCAAGAGGAAAACGGTCTAAGTTTTACAGCAATTAATATTCAGCAGAGCTTTCAAAAAGTGCCCAAATAATATACACGTTAATTCGAACGCGTTTTGTACGCAAAGTAGCAATCCGCGGGCTATATAAGGCACTTCGCGATGTCTATCCATGTTCTATACCATGCCAATGTAACTATCATATCTTAGCGTTCGCATACAGCATCTAGAGTTGTGACCTTGAACGCTCCTTCATAAGTAGATAACTCCTACACGATAGAAGAGACGTTCAAGAGAAAACGGTCTAAGTTTTACTGCAATTAGTATGCAGCAGAGCTTTCAAAAAGTGCCCAAATAATATACACGTCAATTCGAAAGCGTTTTGTACGCAAAGTAGCAATCCGCGGGCTATATAAGGCACTTCGCTATTTCTATCCATGTTCTATACTATGCCAATTTAACTATCATATCTTAGCGTTCGCATACAGCACCTAGCGTTGTGACCTTGAACGCTCCTTCATAAGTAGATAACTCCTACACGATAGAAAAGACGTTCAAGGGAAAACGGTCTAAGTTTTACTGCAATTAGTATGCAGCAGAGCTTTCAAAAAGAGCCCAAATAATATATACGTTAATTCGAACGCGTTTTGTACGCAAAGTAGCAATCCGCGGGCTATATAAGGCACTTTGCGATGTCCATCCATGTTCTATACCATGTCAATGTTACTATCATATCTTAGGGTTTGCATAGAGCAATTAGAGCTGTGACCTTGAACGGTCCTTCATAAGTAGATAACTCCTACACGATAGAAAAGACGTTCAAGAGAAAACGGTCTAAGTTTTACTGCAATTAGTATGCAGCAGAGCTTTCAAAAAGAGCCCAAATAATATATACGTTAATTCGAACGCGTTTTGTATGCAAAGTAGCAATCCGCGGGCAATATAAGGCACTTCGCGATGTCTATCCATGTTCTATACCATGCCAATGTAACTATCATATCTTAGCGTTCGCATAGAGCTCCTAGAGTTGTGACCTTGAACGCTCCTTCATACTTATGAAGGAGCGTTCAAGGAGATATCTACTTAGATATCTCCTACACGATATAAAAGACGTACAATAGAAAACGGACTAAGTTTTACTGCAATTAGCATTCAGCAGAGCTGCCTAATAATGCCCAGATGATATACACGAAAATTCGAATGCGTTTTGTAAACAAAGCAGCAATCCGTGGGCTATTAAGGACACTTCGCGATGCCTATCCTTTTTCTATACCATGCCATTGAAACTACCATATCTTAGCGTTTGCATACAGCACCTAGAGTTGTGACCTTGAACGCTCCTTCATATGTAGATAACTCCTACACGATAGAAGAGACGTTCAAGAGAAAACGGTCCAAGTTTTACTGCAATTAGTATGCAGCAGAGCTTTCAAAAAATGCCCAAATAATATACAAGTCAATTCGAAAGCGTTTTGTACGCAAAGTAGCAATCCGCGGGCTATATAAGGCACTTCGCTATTTCTATCCATGTTCTATACCAGGCCAATGTAACTATCATATCTTAGCGTTCGTATACAGCACCTAGCGTTGTGACCTTGAACGCTCCTTCATAAGTAGATAACTCCTACACGATAGAAAAGACGTTCAAGGGAAAACGGTCTAAGTTTTACTGCAATTAGTATGCAGCAGAGCTATCAAAAAGAGCCCAAATAATATATACGTTAATTCGAACGCGTTTTGTACGCAAAGTAGCAATCCGTGGGCTATATAAGGCACTTTGCGATGTCCATCCATGTTCTATACCATGTCAATGTTACTATCATATCTTAGGGTTCGCAAAGAGCAATTAGAGCTGTGACCTTGAAAGGTCCTTCATAAGTAGATAACTACTACACGATAGAAAAGACGTTCAAGAGAAAACGGTCTAAGTTTTACTGCAATTAGTATGCAGCAGAGCTTTCAAAAAGAGCCCAAATAATATATACGTTAATTCGAACGCGTTTTGTATGCAAAGTAGCAATCCGCGGGCTATATAAGGCACTTTGCGATGTCCATCCATGTTCTATACCATGTCAATGTTACTATCATATCTTAGGGTTCGCATAGAGCAATTAGAGCTGTGACCTTGAACGGTCCTTTATAAATAGATAACTCCTACATGATAGAAAAGACGTTCAAGAGAAAACGGTCTAAGTTTTACTGCAATTAGTATGCAGCAGAGCTTTCAGAAAGTGCCCAAATAATATACATGTTAATTCGAACGCGTTTTGTACGCAAAGTAGCAATCCGCGGGCAATATAAGGCACTTCGAGATGTCTATCCATGTTCTATACCATGCCAATGTAACTATTATATTTTAGCGTTCGCATAGAGCTCCTAGAGTTGTGACCTTGAACGCTCCTTCATAAGTAGATATCTCCTACACGATATAAAAGACGTACAATAGAAAACGGACTAAGTTTTACTGCAATTAGCATTCAGCAGAGCTGCCTAATAATGCCCAGATGATATACACGAAAATTCGAATGCGTTTTGTAAACAAAGCAGCAATCCGTGGGCTATTAAGGACACTTCGCGATGCCTATCCTTTTTCTATACCATGCCATTGATACTACCATATCTTAGCGTTTGCATACAGCACCTAGAGTTGTGACCTTGAACGCTCCTTCATAAGTAGATAACTCCTACACGATAGAAGAGACGTTCAAGAGAAAACGGTCTAAGTTTTACTGCAATTAGTATGCAGCAGAGCTTTCAAAAAGTGCCCAAATAATATACACGTCAATTCGAAAGCGTTTTGTACGCAAAGTAGCAATCCGCGGGCTATATAAGGCACTTCGCTATTTCTATCCATGTTCTATACCATGCCAATGTAACTATCATATCTTAGCGTTCGCATACAGCACCTAGCGTTGTGACCTTGAACGCTCCTTCATAAGTAGATAACTCCTACACGATAGAAAAGACGTTCAAGGGAAAACGGTCTAAGTTTTACTGCAATTAGTATGCAGCAGAGCTTTCAAAAAGAGCCCAAATAATATATACGTTAATTCGAACGCGTTTTGTACGCAAAGTAGCAATCCGCGGGCTATAAAAGGCACTTTGCGATGTCCATCCATGTTCTATACCATGTCAATGTTACTATCATATCTTAGGGTTCGCATAGAGCAATTAGAGCTGTGACCTTGAACGGTCCTTCATAAGTAGATAACTCCTACACGATAGAAAAGACGTTCAAGAGAAAACGGTCTAAGTTTTACTGCAATTAGTATGCAGCAGAGCTTTCAGAAAGTGCCCAAATAATATACACGTTAATTCGAACGCGTTTTGTACGCAAAGTAGCAATCCGCGGGCAATATAAGGCACTTCGCGATGTCTATCCATGTTCTATACCATGCCAATGTAACTATCATATCTTAGCGTTCGCATAGAGCTCCTAGAGTTGTGACCTTGAACGCTCCTTCATACTTATGAAGGAGCGTTCAAGGAGATATCTACTTAGATATCTCCTACACGATATAAAAGACGTACAATAGAAAACGGACTAAGTTTTACTGCAATTAGCATTCAGCAGAGCTGCCTAATAATGCCCAGATAATATACAAGTTAATTCGAATGCGTTTTGTAAACAAAGCAGCAATCCGTGAGCTATTAAGGACACTTCGCGATGGCTATCCATATTCTATACCATGCCATTGTAACTACCATATCTTAGCGTTTGCATACAGCACCTAGAGTTGTGACCTTGAACGCACCTTCATAAGTAGATAACTCCTACACGATAGAAAAGACGTTCAAGAGAAAACGGTCTAAGTTTCACTGCAATTAGTATGCAGCAGAGCTTTCAGAAAATGCCCAAATAATATACACGTTAATTCGAACGCGTTTTGTACACAAAGTAGCAATCCGCGGGCAATATACGGCACTTCGCGATGTCTATCCATGTTCTATACCATGCCAATGTAACTATCATATCTTAGCGTCCGCATACAGCATCTAGAGTTGTGACCTTGAACGCTCCTTCATAAGTAGATAACTCCTACACGATATAAAAGACGTACAATAGAAAACGGACAAAGTTGTACTGCAATTAGCATGCAGCAGAGCTGCCTAATAATGCCCAGATGATATACACGAAAATTCGAATGCTTTTGTAAACAAAACAGCAATCCGTGGGCTATTAAGGACACTTCGCGATGCCTATCCATTTTCTAAACCATGCCATTGTAACTACCATATCTTAGCGTTCGTATACAGCACCTAGAGCTGTGACCTTGAACTCTCCTTCATAATTAGATAACTCCTACACGATAGAAAAGACGTTCAAGAGAAAACGGTCTAAGTTTTACTGCAATTAATATTCAGCAGAGCTTTCAAAAAGTGCCTAAATAATATAAACGTTAATTCGAACGCGTTTTGTACGCAAAGTAGCATACCGCGGGCTATATAAGGCACTTCGCTATTTCTATCCATGTTCTATACCATGCCAATGTAATTATCATATCTTAGCGTTCGCATACAGCACCTAGAGTTGTGACCTTGAACGCTCCTTCATAAGTAGATAACTCCTACACAATAGAGAAGACGTTCAAGGGAAAACGGTCTAAGTTTTACTGCAATTAGTGTGCAGCAGAGCTTTCAAAAAGTGCCCAAATAATATACACGTCAATTCGAACGCATTTTGTATGCAAAGTAGCAATCCGAGGGCTAT
The DNA here is from genome assembly GCA_964058915.1 of Tetropium fuscum. Taxonomy (NCBI): domain Eukaryota; kingdom Metazoa; phylum Arthropoda; class Insecta; order Coleoptera; family Cerambycidae; genus Tetropium; species Tetropium fuscum. The sequence goes on from CAXKVY010002578.1 coordinate 48,133, forward strand.
ATAGGGCACTTCGCGATGCCTATCCATGTTCTACACCATGTCAATGTTACTATCATATCTTAGCGTTCGCATAGAGCTCCTAGAGTTGTGACCTTGAACGCTCCTTCATAAGTAGATAACTCCTACACGATATGAAAGACGTACAATAGAAAACGGACTAAGTTTTACTGCAATTAGCATTCAGCAAAGCTGCCTAATAATGCCCAGATGATATACACGAAAATTCGAATGCGTTTTGTAAACAAAGCAGCAATCCGTGGGCTATTAAGGACACTTCGCGATGCTTATCCTTTTTCTATACCATGCCATTGAAACTACCATATCTTAGCGTTTGCATACAGCACCTAGAGTTGTGACCTTGAACGCTCCTTAATATGTAGATAACTCCTACACGATAGAAAAGACGTTCAAGAGAAAACGGTCTAAGTTTTACAGCAATTAATATTCAGCAGAGGTTTCAAAAAGTGCCCAAATAAAATACACGTCAATTCGAAAGCGTTTTGTACGCAAAGTAGCAATCCGCGGGCTATATAAGGCACTTCGCTATTTCTATCCATGTTCTATACCATGCCAATGTAACTATCATATCTTAGCGTTCGCATACAGCACCTAGCGTTGTGACCTTGAACGCTCCTTCATAAGTAGATAACTCCTACACGATAGAAAAGACGTTCAAGGGAAAACGGTCTAAGTTTTACTGCAATTAGTATGCAGCAGAGCTTTCAAAAAGAGCCCAAATAATATATACGTTAATTCGAACGCGTTTTGTACGCAAAGTAGCAATCCGCGGGCTATATAAGGCACTTTGCGATGTCCATCCATATTCTATACCATGTCAATGTTACTATCATATCATAGGGTTCGCATAGAGCAATTAGAGCTGTGACCTTGAACGGGCCTTCATAAGTAGATAACTCCTACACGATAGAAAAGACGTTCAAGAGAAAACGGTCTAAGTTTTACTGCAATTAGTATGCAGCAGAGCTTTCAAAAAGTGCCCAAATAATATACACGTCAATTCGGACGCATTTTGTACGCAAAGTAGCAATCCGCGGGCTATATAAGGCACTTCGAGATGCCTATCCATATTCTACACCATGTCAATGTTACTGTCATATCTTAGGGTTCGCATAGAGCACAAGGAGCTGTGACCTTGAACGCGCCTTCATTCGTAGATTACTGCTACACGATAGAAAAGACGTACAAGTAAAAATGGATTTAGTTTTACTGCAATTAGCATGCAGCGGAGCTGCCAAATAATGCCCAGATAATATACAAGTTAATTCGAATGCGTTTTGTAAACAAAGCAGCAATCCGTGAGCTATTAAGGACACTTCGCGATGCCTATCCATATTCTATACCATGCCATTGTAACTACCATATCTTAGCGTTTGCATACAGCACCTAGAGTTGTGACCTTGAACGCTCCTTCATAAGTAGATAACTCCTACACGATAGAAAAGACGTTCAAGAGAAAGCGGTCCAAGTTTCACTGCAATTAGTATGCAGCAGAGCTTTCAGAAAATGCCCAAATAATATACACGTTAATTCGAACGCGTTTTGTACGCAAAGTAGCAATCTGCGGGCAATATAAGGCACTTCGCGATGTCTATCCATGTTCTATACCATGCCAATGTAACTATCATATCTTAGCGTCAGCATACAGCATCTAGAGTTGTGACCTTGAACGCTCCTTCATAAGTAGATATCTCCTACACGATATAAAAGACGTACAATAGAAAACGGACTAAGTTTTACTGCAATTAGCATTCAGCAGAGCTGCCTAATAATGCCCAGATGATATACACGAAAATTCGAATGCGTTTTGTAAACAAAGCAGCAATCCGTGGGCTATTAAGGACACTTCGCGATGCCTATCCTTTTTCTATACCATGCCATTGAAACTACCATATCTTAGCGTTTGCATACAGCACCTAGAGTTGTGACTTTGAACGCTCCTTCATAAGTAGATAACTCCTACACGATAGAAAAGACGTTCAAGAGAAAGCGGTCCAAGTTTCACTGCAATTAGTATGCAGCAGAGCTTTCAGAAAATGCCCAAATAAAATACACGTTAATTCGAACGCGTTTTGTACGCAAAGTAGCAATCCGCGGGCAATATAAGGCACTTCGCGATGTCTATCCATGTTCTATACCATGCCAATGTAACTATCATATCTTAGCGTCCGCATACAGCATCTAGAGTTGTGACCTTGAACGCTCCTTCATAAGTAGATATCTCCTACACGATATAAAAGACGTACAATAGAAAACTGACTAAGTTTTACTGCAATTAGCATGCAGCAGAGCTGCCTAATAATGCCCAGATGATATACACGAAAATTCGAATGCGTTTTGTAAATAAAGCAGCAATCCGTGGGCTATTGAGGACACTAAGCGATGCCTTTCCATGTTCTACAGCATGTCAATGTTACTATCATATCTTAGGGTTCGCATAGAGCACAAAGAGCAGTGACCTTGAACGCTCCTTCATTCATAGATTACTGCTACACGATAGAAAAGACGTACAAGTGAAAATGGATTTAGTTTTACTGCAACTAGCATGCAGCGGAGCTGCCAAATAATGCCCAGATAATATACAAGTTAATTCGAATGCGTTTTGTAAACAAAGCAGCAATCCGTGGGCTATTAAGGACACTTCGCGATGCCTAGCCATTTTCTATACCATGCCATTGTAACTACCATATCTTATCGTTTGCATGCAGCACCTAGAGTTGTGACCATGAACGCTCCTTCATATGTAGATAACTCCTATACGATAGAAAAGACGTTCAAGAGAAAACGGTCTAAGTTTTACTGCAATTAGTATGCAGCAGAGCTTTCAGAAAGTGCCCAAATAATATACACGTTAATTCGAACGCGTTTTGTACGCAAAGTAGCAATCCGCGGGCAATTAAGGCACTTCGCGATGTCTATCCATGTTCTATACCATGCCAATGTAACTATCATATCTTAGCGTTCGCATAGAGCTCCTAGAGTTGTGACCTTGAACGCTCCTTCATAAGTAGATATCTCCTACACGATATAAAAGACGTACAATAGAAAACGGACTAAGTTTTACTGCAATTAGCATTCAGCAGAGCTGCCTAATAATGCCCAGATAATATACAAGTTAATTCGAATGCGTTTTGTAAACAAAGCAGCAATCCGTGAGCTATTAAGGACACTTCGCGATGCCTATCCATATTCTATACCATGCCATTGTAACTACCATATCTTAGCGTTTGCATACAGCACCTAGAGTTGTGACCTTGAACGCTCCTTCATAAGTAGATAACTCCTACACGATAGAAAGACGTTCAAGAGAAAACGGTCAAAGTTTCACAGCAATTAGTATGCAGCAGAGCTTTCAGAAAATGCCGAAATAATATACACGTAAATTCGAACGCGTTTTGTACGCAAAGTAGCAATCCGCGGGCAATATAAGGCACTTCGCGAAGTCTATCCCTGTTCTATACACTGCCAATGTAACTATCATATCTTAGCGTCCGCATACAGCATCTAGAGTTGTGACCTTGAACGCTCCTTCATAAGTTGATAACTCCTACACGATAGAAAAGACGTTCAAGAAAAAACGGTCTGTTTTACTGCAATTAGTATGCAGCAGAGCTTTCAAAATGTGCCCAAATAATATACACGTCAATTCGAACGCGTTTTGTACGCAAAGTAGCAATCCGCGGACAATATAAGGCACTTCACGATGTCTATCCATATTCTATACCATGCCAATGTAACTATCATATCTTAGCGTTCGCATACAGCAACTAGATTTGTGCCTTGAACGCTCCTTTATATGTAGATAACTCCTACACGATAGAAAAGGTTTTCAAGATAAAACGGTCTAAGTTTTACAGCAATTAATATTCAGCAGAGCTTTCAAAAAGAGCCCAAATAATATATACGTTAATTCGAACGCGCTTTGTACGCAAAGTAGCAATCCGCGGGCTATATAAGGCACTTCGCTATTTCTATCCATGTTCTATACCATGCCAATGTAACTATCATATCTTAGCGTTCGCATACAGCACCTAGCGTTGTGACTTTGAACGCTCCTTCATAAGTAGACAACTCCTACACAATAGAAAAGACGTTCAAGGGAAAACGGTCTAAGTTTTACTGCAATTAGTATGCAGCAGAGCTTTCAAAAAGAGCCCAAATAATATATACGTTAATTCGAACGCGTTTTGTACGCAAAGTAGCAATCCGCGGGCTATATAAGGCACTTTGCGATGTCCATCCATGTTCTATACCATGTCAATGTTACTATCATATCTTAGGGTTCTAATAGTGCAATTAGAGCTGTGACCTTGAAAGGTCCTTCATAAGTAGATAACTCCTACACGATAGAAAAGACGTTCAAGAGAAAACGGTCTAAGTTTTACTGCAATTAATATGCAGCAGAGCTTTCAAAAAGAGCGCAAATAATATATCCGTTAATTCGAACGCGTTTTGTATGCAAAGTAGCAATCCGCGGGCTATATAAGGCACTTTGCGATGTCCATCCATATTCTATACCATGTCAATGTTACTATCATATCTTAGGGTTCGCATAGAGCAATTAGAGCTGTGACCTTGAACGGTCCTTCATAAGTAGATAACTCCTACACGATAGAAAAGACGTTCAAGAGAAAACGGTCTAAGTTTTACTGCAATTAGTATGCAGCAGAGCTTTCAGAAAGTGCCCAAATAATATACACGTTAATTCGAACGCGTTTTGTAGGCAAAGTAGCAATCCGCGGGCAATATAAGGCACTTCGCGATGTCTATCCATGTTCTATACCATGCCAATGTAACTATCATATCTTAGCGTTCGCATAGAGCTCCTAGAGTTGTGACCTTGAACGCTCCTTCATAAGTAGATATCTCCTACACGATATAAAAGACGTACAATAGAAAACGGACTAAGTTTTACTGCAATTAGCATTCAGCAGAGCTGCCTAATAATGCCCAGATGATATACACGAAAATTCGAATGCGTTTTGTAAGCAAAGCAGCAATCCGTGGGCTATTAAGGACACTTCGCGATGCCTATCCTTTTTCTATACCATGCCATTGAAACTACCATATCTTAGCGTTTGCATACAGCACCTAGAGTTGTGACCTTGAACGCTCCTTCATATGTAGATAACTCCTACACGATAGAAAAGACGTTCAAGAGAAAACGGTCTAAGTTTTACAGCAATTAATATTCAGCAGAACTTTCAAACAGTGCCCAAATAATATACACGTTAATTCGAACGCGTTTTGTACGCAAAGTAGCAATCCGAGGGCTATATAAGGCACTTCGCGATGTCTATCCATGTTCTATACCATGCCAATGTAACTATCATATCTTAGCGTTTGCATACAGCATCTAGAGTTGTGACCTTGAACGCTCCTTCATAAGTAGATAACTCCTACACGATAGAAGAGACGTTCAAGAGAAAACGGTCTAAGTTTTACTGCAATTAGTATGCAGCAGAGCTTTCAAAAAGTGCCCAAATAATATACACGTCAATTTGAAAGCGTTTTGTACGCAAAGTAGCAATCCGCGGGCTATTTAAGACACTTCGCTATTTCTATCCATGTTCTATACCAGGCCAATGTAACTATCATATCTTAGCGTTCGCATACAGCACCTAGCGTTGGGACCTTGAACGCTCCTTCATAAGTAGATAACTCCTACACGATAGAAAAGACGTTCAAGGGAAAACGGTCTAAGTTTTACTGCAATTAGTATGCAGCAGAGCTATCAAAAAGAGCCCAAATAATATATACGTTAATTCGAACGCGTTTTGTACGCAAAGTAGCAATCCGCGGGCTATATAAGGCACTTTGCGATGTCCATCCATGTTCTATACCATGTCAATGTTACTATCATATCTTAGGGTTCGCATAGAGCAATTAGAGCTGTGACCTTGAAAGGTCCTTCATAAGTAGATAACTCCTACACGATAGAAAAGAGGTTCAAGAGAAAACGGTCTAAGTTTTACTGCAATTAGTATGCAGCAGAGCTTTCAAAAAGAGCCCAAATAATATATACGTTAATTCGAACGCGTTTTGTATGCAAAGTAGCAATCCGCGGGCTATATAAGGCACTTTGCGATGTCCATCCATGTTCTATACCATGTCAATGTTACTATCATATCTTAGGCTTCGCATAGAGCAATTAGAGCTGTGACCTTGAACGGTCCTTCATAAATAGATAACTCCTACATGATAGAAGAGACGTCCAAGAGAAAACGGTCTAAGTTTTACTGCAATTAGTATGCAGCAGAGCTTTCAGAAAGTGCCCAAATAATATACACGTTAATTCGAACGCGTTTTGTACGCAATGTAGCAATCCGCGGGCAATATAAGGCACTTCGAGATGTCTATCCATGTTCTATACCATGCCAATGTAACTATCATATCTTAGCGTTCGCATAGAGCTCCTAGAGTTGTGACCTTGAACGCTCCTTCATAAGTAGATATCTCCTACACGATATAAAAGACGTACAATAGAAAACGAACTAAGTTTTACTGCAATTAGCATTCAGCAGAGCTGCCTAATAATGCCCAGATGATATACACGAAAATTCGAATGCGTTTTGTAAACAAAGCAGCAATCTGTGGGCTATTAAGGACACTTCGCGATGCCTATCCTTTTTCTATACCATGCCATTGAAACTACCATATCTTAGCGTTTGCATACAGCACCTAGAGTTGTGACCTTGAACGCTCCTTCATATGTAGATAACTCTTACACGATAGAAAATACGTTCAAGAGAAAACGGTCTAAGTTTTACAGCAATTAATATTCAGCAGAGCTTTCAAAAAGTGCCCAAATAATATACACGTTAATTCGAACGCGTTTTGTACGCAAAGTAGCAATCCGCGGGCTATATAAGGCACTTCGCGATGTCTATCCATGTTCTATACCATGCCAATGTAACTATCATATCTTAGCGTTCGCATACAGCATCTAGAGTTGTGACCTTGAACGCTCCTTCATAAGTAGATAACTCCTACACGATAGAAGAGACGTTCAAGAGAAAACGGTCTAAGTTTTACTGCAATTAGTATGCAGCAGAGCTTTCAAAAAGTGCCCAAATAATATACACGTCAATTCGAAAGCGTTTTGTACGCAAAGTAGCAATCCGCGGGCTATATAAGGCACTTCGCTATTTCTATCCATGTTCTATACTATGCCAATTTAACTATCATATCTTAGCGTTCGCATACAGCACCTAGCGTTGTGACCTTGAACGCTCCTTCATAAGTAGATAACTCCTACACGATAGAAAAGACGTTCAAGGGAAAACGGTCTAAGTTTTACTGCAATTAGTATGCAGCAGAGCTTTCAAAAAGAGCCCAAATAATATATACGTTAATTCGAACGCGTTTTGTACGCAAAGTAGCAATCCGCGGGCAATATAAGGCACTTCGCGATGTCTATCCATGTTCTATACCATGCCAATGTAACTATCATATCTTAGCGTTCGCATAGAGCTCCTAGAGTTGTGACCTTGAACGCTCCTTCATACTTATGAAGGAGCGTTCAAGGAGATATCTACTTAGATATCTCCTACACGATATAAAAGACGTACAATAGAAAACGGACTAAGTTTTACTGCAATTAGCACTCAGCAGAGCTGCCTAATAATGCCCAGATAATATACAAGTTAATTCGAATGCGTTTTGTAAACAAAGCAGCAATCCGTGAGCTATTAAGGACACTTCGCGATGGCTATCCATATTCTATACCATGCCATTGTAACTACCATATCTTAGCGTTTGCATACAGCACCTAGAGTTGTGACCTTGAACGCACCTTCATAAGTAGATAACTCCTACACGATAGAAAAGACGTTCAAGAGAAAACGGTCTAAGTTTCACTGCAATTAGTATGCAGCAGAGCTTTCAGAAAATGCCCAAATAATATACACGTTAATTCGAACGCGTTTTGTACACAAAGTAGCAATCCGCGGGCAATATACGGCACTTCGCGATGTCTATCCATGTTCTATACCATGCCAATGTAACTATCATATCTTAGCGTCCGCATACAGCATCTAGAGTTGTGACCTTGAACGCTCCTTCATAAGTAGATAACTCCTACACGATATAAAAGACGTACAATAGAAAACGGACAAAGTTGTACTGCAATTAGCATGCAGCAGAGCTGCCTAATAATGCCCAGATGATATACACGAAAATTCGAATGCTTTTGTAAACAAAACAGCAATCCGTGGGCTATTAAGGACACTTCGCGATGCCTATCCATTTTCTAAACCATGCCATTGTAACTACCATATCTTAGCGTTCGTATACAGCACCTAGAGCTGTGACCTTGAACTCTCCTTCATAATTAGATAACTCCTACACGATAGAAAAGACGTTCAAGAGAAAACGGTCTAAGTTTTACTGCAATTAATATTCAGCAGAGCTTTCAAAAAGTGCCTAAATAATATAAACGTTAATTCGAACGCGTTTTGTACGCAAAGTAGCATACCGCGGGCTATATAAGGCACTTCGCTATTTCTATCCATGTTCTATACCATGCCAATGTAATTATCATATCTTAGCGTTCGCATACAGCACCTAGAGTTGTGACCTTGAACGCTCCTTCATAAGTAGATAACTCCTACACAATAGAGAAGACGTTCAAGGGAAAACGGTCTAAGTTTTACTGCAATTAGTGTGCAGCAGAGCTTTCAAAAAGTGCCCAAATAATATACACGTCAATTCGAACGCATTTTGTATGCAAAGTAGCAATCCGAGGGCTATATAGGGCACTTCGCGATGCCTATCCATGTTCTACACCATGTCAATGTTACTATCATATCTTAGCGTTCGCATAGAGCTCCTAGAGTTGTGACCTTGAACGCTCCTTCATAAGTAGATAACTCCTACACGATATGAAAGACGTACAATAGAAAACGGACTAAGTTTTACTGCAATTAGCATTCAGCAAAGCTGCCTAATAATGCCCAGATGATATACACGAAAATTCGAATGCGTTTTGTAAACAAAGCAGCAATCCGTGGGCTATTAAGGACACTTCGCGATGCCTATCCTTTTTCTATACCATGCCATTGAAACTACCATATCTTAGCGTTTGCATACAGCACCTAGAGTTGTGACCTTGAACGCTCCTTAATATGTAGATAACTCCTACACGATAGAAAAGACGTTCAAGAGAAAACGGTCTAAGTTTTACAGCAATTAATATTCAGCAGAGGTTTCAAAAAGTGCCCAAATAAAATACACGTCAATTCGAAAGCGTTTTGTACGCAAAGTAGCAATCCGCGGGCTATATAAGGCACTTCGCTATTTCTATCCATGTTCTATACCATGCCAATGTAACTATCATATCTTAGCGTTCGCATACAGCACCTAGCGTTGTGACCTTGAACGCTCCTTCATAAGTAGATAACTCCTACACGATAGAAAAGACGTTCAAGGGAAAACGGTCTAAGTTTTACTGCAATTAGTATGCAGCAGAGCTTTCAAAAAGAGCCCAAATAATATATACGTTAATTCGAACGCGTTTTGTACGCAAAGTAGCAATCCGCGGGCTATATAAGGCACTTTGCGATGTCCATCCATATTCTATACCATGTCAATGTTACTATCATATCATAGGGTTCGCATAGAGCAATTAGAGCTGTGACCTTGAACGGGCCTTCATAAGTAGATAACTCCTACACGATAGAAAAGACGTTCAAGAGAAAACGGTCTAAGTTTTACTGCAATTAGTATGCAGCAGAGCTTTCAAAAAGTGCCCAAATAATATACACGTCAATTCGGACGCATTTTGTACGCAAAGTAGCAATCCGCGGGCTATATAAGGCACTTCGAGATGCCTATCCATATTCTACACCATGTCAATGTTACTGTCATATCTTAGGGTTCGCATAGAGCACAAGGAGCTGTGACCTTGAACGCGCCTTCATTCGTAGATTACTGCTACACGATAGAAAAGACGTACAAGTAAAAATGGATTTAGTTTTACTGCAATTAGCATGCAGCGGAGCTGCCAAATAATGCCCAGGTAATATACAAGTTAATTCGAATGCGTTTTGTAAACAAAGCAGCAATCCGTGAGCTATTGAGGACACTTCGCGATGCCTATCCATATTCTATACCATGCCATTGTAACTACCATATCTTAGCGTTTGCATACAGCACCTAGAGTTGTGACCTTGAACGCTCCTTCATAAGTAGATAACTCCTACACGATAGAAAAGACGTTCAAGAGAAAGCGGTCCAAGTTTCACTGCAATTAGTATGCAGCAGAGCTTTCAGAAAATGCCCAAATAATATACACGTTAATTCGAACGCGTTTTGTACGCAAAGTAGCAATCTGCGGGCAATATAAGGCACTTCGCGATGTCTATCCATGTTCTATACCATGCCAATGTAACTATCATATCTTAGCGTCCGCATACAGCATCTAGAGTTGTGACCTTGAACGCTCCTTCATAAGTAGATATCTCCTACACGATATAAAAGACGTACAATAGAAAACGGACTAAGTTTTACTGCAATTAGCATTCAGCAGAGCTGCCTAATAATGCCCAGATGATATACACGAAAATTCGAATGCGTTTTGTAAACAAAGCAGCAATCCGTGGGCTATTAAGGACACTTCGCGATGCCTATCCTTTTTCTATACCATGCCATTGAAACTACCATATCTTAGCGTTTGCATACAGCACCTAGAGTTGTGACCTTGAACGCTCCTTCATAAGTAGATAACTCCTACACGATAGAAAAGACGTTCAAGAGAAAGCGGTCCAAGTTTCACTGCAATTAGTATGCAGCAGAGCTTTCAGAAAATGCCCAAATAAAATACACGTTAATTCGAACGCGTTTTGTACGCAAAGTAGCAATCCGCGGGCAATATAAGGCACTTCGCGATGTCTATCCATGTTCTATACCATGCCAATGTAACTATCATATCTTAGCGTCCGCATACAGCATCTAGAGTTGTGACCTTGAACGCTCCTTCATAAGTAGATATCTCCTACACGATATAAAAGACGTACAATAGAAAACTGACTAAGTTTTACTGCAATTAGCATGCAGCAGAGCTGCCTAATAATGCCCAGATGATATACACGAAAATTCGAATGCGTTTTGTAAATAAAGCAGCAATCCGTGGGCTATTGAGGACACTAAGCGATGCCTTTCCATGTTCTACAGCATGTCAATGTTACTATCATATCTTAGGGTTCGCATAGAGCACAAAGAGCAGTGACCTTGAACGCTCCTTCATTCATGGATTACTGCTACACGATAGAAAAGACGTACAAGTGAAAATGGATTTAGTTTTACTGCAACTAGCATGCAGCGGAGCTGCCAAATAATGCCCAGATAATATACAAGTTAATTCGAATGCGTTTTGTAAACAAAGCAGCAATCCGTGGGCTATTAAGGACACTTCGCGATGCCTAGCCATTTTCTATACCATGCCATTGTAACTACCATATCTTATCGTTTGCATGCAGCACCTAGAGTTGTGACCATGAACGCTCCTTCATATGTAGATAACTCCTATACGATAGAAAAGACGTTCAAGAGAAAACGGTCTAAGTTTTACTGCAATTAGTATGCAGCAGAGCTTTCAGAAAGTGCCCAAATAATATACACGTTAATTCGAACGCGTTTTGTACGCAAAGTAGCAATCCGCGGGCAATTAAGGCACTTCGCGATGTCTATCCATGTTCTATACCATGCCAATGTAACTATCATATCTTAGCGTTCGCATAGAGCTCCTAGAGTTGTGACCTTGAACGCTCCTTCATAAGTAGATATCTCCTACACGATATAAAAGACGTACAATAGAAAACGGACTAAGTTTTACTGCAATTAGCATTCAGCAGAGCTGCCTAATAATGCCCAGATAATATACAAGTTAATTCGAATGCGTTTTGTAAACAAAGCAGCAATCCGTGAGCTATTAAGGACACTTCGCGATGCCTATCCATATTCTATACCATGCCATTGTAACTACCATATCTTAGCGTTTGCATACAGCACCTAGAGTTGTGACCTTGAACGCTCCTTCATAAGTAGATAACTCCTACACGATAGAAAGACGTTCAAGAGAAAACGGTCAAAGTTTCACAGCAATTAGTATGCAGCAGAGCTTTCAGAAAATGCCCAAATAATATACACGTAAATTCGAACGCGTTTTGTACGCAAAGTAGCAATCCGCGGGCAATATAAGGCACTTCGCGAAGTCTATCCCTGTTCTATACACTGCCAATGTAACTATCATATCTTAGCGTCCGCATACAGCATCTAGAGTTGTGACCTTGAACGCTCCTTCATAAGTTGATAACTCCTACACGATAGAAAAGACGTTCAAGAAAAAACGGTCTGTTTTACTGCAATTAGTATGCAGCAGAGCTTTCAAAATGTGCCCAAATAATATACACGTCAATTCGAACGCGTTTTGTACGCAAAGTAGCAATCCGCGGACAATATAAGGCACTTCACGATGTCTATCCATATTCTATACCATGCCAATGTAACTATCATATCTTAGCGTTCGCATACAGCAACTAGATTTGTGCCTTGAACGCTCCTTTATATGTAGATAACTCCTACACGATAGAAAAGGTTTTCAAGATAAAACGGTCTAAGTTTTACAGCAATTAATATTCAGCAGAGCTTTCAAAAAGAGCCCAAATAATATATACGTTAATTCGAACGCGCTTTGTACGCAAAGTAGCAATCCGCGGGCTATATAAGGCACTTCGCTATTTCTATCCATGTTCTATACCATGCCAATGTAACTATCATATCTTAGCGTTCGCATACAGCACCTAGCGTTGTGACTTTGAACGCTCCTTCATAAGTAGACAACTCCTACACAATAGAAAAGACGTTCAAGGGAAAACGGTCTAAGTTTTACTGCAATTAGTATGCAGCAGAGCTTTCAAAAAGAGCCCAAATAATATATACGTTAATTCGAACGCGTTTTGTACGCAAAGTAGCAATCCGCGGGCTATATAAGGCACTTTGCGATGTCCATCCATGTTCTATACCATGTCAATGTTACTATCATATCTTAGGGTTCTAATAGAGCAATTAGAGCTGTGACCTTGAAAGGTCCTTCATAAGTAGATAACTCCTACACGATAGAAAAGACGTTCAAGAGAAAACGGTCTAAGTTTTACTGCAATTAATATGCAGCAGAGCTTTCAAAAAGAGCGCAAATAATATATCCGTTAATTCGAACGCGTTTTGTATGCAAAGTAGCAATCCGCGGGCTATATAAGGCACTTTGCGATGTCCATCCATATTCTATACCATGTCAATGTTACTATCATATCTTAGGGTTCGCATAGAGCAATTAGAGCTGTGACCTTGAACGGTCCTTCATAAGTAGATAACTCCTACACGATAGAAAAGACGTTCAAGAGAAAACGGTCTAAGTTTTACTGCAATTAGTATGCAGCAGAGCTTTCAGAAAGTGCCCAAATAATATACACGTTAATTCGAACGCGTTTTGTAGGCAAAGTAGCAATCCGCGGGCAATATAAGGCACTTCGCGATGTCTATCCATGTTCTATACCATGCCAATGTAACTATCATATCTTAGCGTTCGCATAGAGCTCCTAGAGTTGTGACCTTGAACGCTCCTTCATAAGTAGATATCTCCTACACGATATAAAAGACGTACAATAGAAAACGGACTAAGTTTTACTGCAATTAGCATTCAGCAGAGCTGCCTAATAATGCCCAGATGATATACACGAAAATTCGAATGCGTTTTGTAAGCAAAGCAACAATCCGTGGGCTATTAAGGACACTTCGCGATGCCTATCCTTTTTCTATACCATGCCATTGAAACTACCATATCTTAGCGTTTGCATACAGCACCTAGAGTTGTGACCTTGAACGCTCCTTCATATGTAGATAACTCCTACACGATAGAAAAGACGTTCAAGAGAAAACGGTCTAAGTTTTACAGCAATTAATATTCAGCAGAACTTTCAAACAGTGCCCAAATAATATACACGTTAATTCGAACGCGTTTTGTACGCAAAGTAGCAATCCGAGGGCTATATAAGGCACTTCGCGATGTCTATCCATGTTCTATACCATGCCAATGTAACTATCATATCTTAGCGTTTGCATACAGCATCTAGAGTTGTGACCTTGAACGCTCCTTCATAAGTAGATAACTCCTACACGATAGAAGAGACGTTCAAGAGAAAACGGTCTAAGTTTTACTGCAATTAGTATGCAGCAGAGCTTTCAAAAAGTGCCCAAATAATATACACGTCAATTCGAAAGCGTTTTGTACGCAAAGTAGCAATCCGCGGGCTATTTAAGACACTTCGCTATTTCTATCCATGTTCTATACCAGGCCAATGTAACTATCATATCTTAGCGTTCGCATACAGCACCTAGCGTTGGGACCTTGAACGCTCCTTCATAAGTAGATAACTCCTACACGATAGAAAAGACGTTCAAGGGAAAACGGTCTAAGTTTTACTGCAATTAGTATGCAGCAGAGCTATCAAAAAGAGCCCAAATAATATATACGTTAATTCGAACGCGTTTTGTACGCAAAGTAGCAATCCGCGGGCTATATAAGGCACTTTGCGATGTCCATCCATGTTCTATACCATGTCAATGTTACTATCATATCTTAGGGTTCGCATAGAGCAATTAGAGCTGTGACCTTGAAAGGTCCTTCATAAGTAGATAACTCCTACACGATAGAAAAGAGGTTCAAGAGAAAACGGTCTAAGTTTTACTGCAATTAGTATGCAGCAGAGCTTTCAAAAAGAGCCCAAATAATATATACGTTAATTCGAACGCGTTTTGTATGCAAAGTAGTAATCCGCGGGCTATATAAGGCACTTTGCGATGTCCATCCATGTTCTATACCATGTCAATGTTACTATCATATCTTAGGCTTCGCATAGAGCAATTAGAGCTGTGACCTTGAACGGTCCTTCATAAATAGATAACTCCTACATGATAGAAGAGACGTCCAAGAGAAAACGGTCTAAGTTTTACTGCAATTAGTATGCAGCAGAGCTTTCAGAAAGTGCCCAAATAATATACACGTTAATTCGAACGCGTTTTGTACGCAATGTAGCAATCCGCGGGCAATATAAGGCACTTCGAGATGTCTATCCATGTTCTATACCATGCCAATGTAACTATCATATCTTAGCGTTCGCATAGAGCTCCTAGAGTTGTGACCTTGAACGCTCCTTCATAAGTAGATATCTCCTACACGATATAAAAGACGTACAATAGAAAACGAACTAAGTTTTACTGCAATTAGCATTCAGCAGAGCTGCCTAATAATGCCCAGATGATATACACGAAAATTCGAATGCGTTTTGTAAACAAAGCAGCAATCTGTGGGCTATTAAGGACACTTCGCGATGCCTATCCTTTTTCTATACCATGCCATTGAAACTACCATATCTTAGCGTTTGCATACAGCACCTAGAGTTGTGACCTTGAACGCTCCTTCATATGTAGATAACTCTTACACGATAGAAAATACGTTCAAGAGAAAACGGTCTAAGTTTTACAGCAATTAATATTCAGCAGAGCTTTCAAAAAGTGCCCAAATAATATACACGTTAATTCGAACGCGTTTTGTACGCAAAGTAGCAATCCGCGGGCTATATAAGGCACTTCGCGATGTCTATCCATGTTCTATACCATGCCAATGTAACTATCATATCTTAGCGTTCGCATACAGCATCTAGAGTTGTGACCTTGAACACTCCTTCATAAGTAGATAACTCCTACACGATAGAAGAGACGTTCAAGAGAAAACGGTCTAAGTTTTACTGCAATTAGTATGCAGCAGAGCTTTCAAAAAGTGCCCAAATAATATACACGTCAATTCGAAAGCGTTTTGTACGCAAAGTAGCAATCCGCGGGCTATATAAGGCACTTCGCTATTTCTATCCATGTTCTATACTATGCCAATTTAACTATCATATCTTAGCGTTCGCATACAGCACCTAGCGTTGTGACCTTGAACGCTCCTTCATAAGTAGATAACTCCTACACGATAGAAAAGACGTTCAAGGGAAAACGGTCTAAGTTTTACTGCAATTAGTATGCAGCAGAGCTTTCAAAAAGAGCCCAAATAATATATACGTTAATTCGAACGCGTTTTGTACGCAAAGTAGCAATCCGCGGGCTATATAAGGCACTTTGCGATGTCCATCCATGTTCTATACCATGTCAATGTTACTATCATATCTTAGGGTTTGCATAGAGCAATTAGAGCTGTGACCTTGAACGGTCCTTCATAAGTAGATAACTCCTACACGATAGAAAAGACGTTCAAGAGAAAACGGTCTAAGTTTTACTGCAATTAGTATGCAGCAGAGCTTTCAAAAAGTGCCCAAATAATGTACACGTCAATTCGAACGCATTTTGTACGCAAAGTAGTAATCCGCGGGCAATATAAGGCACTTCGCGATGTCTATCCATGTTCTATACCATGCCAATGTAACTATCATATCTTAGCGTTCGCATACAGCATTAGAGTTGTGACCTTGAACGCTCCTTCATAAGTAGATAACTCCTACACGATAGAAGAGACGTTCAAGAGAAAACGGTCTAAGTTTTACTGCAATTAGTATGCAGCAGAGCTTTCAAAAAGTGCCCAAATAATATACACGTCAATTCGAAAGCGTTTTGTACGCAAAGTAGCAATCCGCGGGCTATATAAGGCACTTTGCGATGTCCATCCATGTTCTGTACCATGTCAATATTACTATCATATCTTAGGGTTCTAATAGAGCAATTAGAGCTGTGACCTTGAAAGGTCCTTCATAAGTAGATAACTCCTACACTATAGAAAAGACGTTCAAGAGAAAACGGTCTAAGTTTTACTGCAATTAGTATGCAGCAGAGCTTTCAAAAAGAGCCCAAATAATATATACGTTAATTCGAACGCGTTTTGTATGTAAAGTAGCAATCCGCGGGCTATATAAGGCACTTTGCGATGTCCATCCATGTTCTATACCATGTCAATGTTACTATCACATCTTAGGGTTCGCATAGAGCAATTAGAGCTGTGACCTTGAACGGTCCTTCATAAGTAGATAACTCCTACACGATAGAAAAGACGTTCAAGAGAAAACGGTCTAAGTTTTACTGCAATTAGTATGCAGCAGAGCTTTCAGAAAGTGCCCAAATAATATACACGTTAATTCGAACGCGTTTTGTACGCAAAGTAGCAATCCGCGGGCAATATAAGGCACTTCGCGATGTCTATCCATGTTCTATACCATGCCAATGTAACTATCATATCTTAGCGTTCGCATAGAGCTCCTAGAGTTGTGACCTTGAACGCTCCTTCATACTTATGAGGGAGCGTTCAAGGAGATATCTACTTAGATATCTCCTACACGATATAAAAGACGTACAATAGAAAACGGACTAAGTTTTACTGCAATTAGCATTCAGCAGAGCTGCCTAATAATGCCCAGATGATATACACGAAAATTCGAATGCGTTTTGTAAACAAAGCAGCAATCCGTGGGCTATTAAGGACACTTCGCGATGCCTATCCTTTTTCTATACCATGCCATTGAAACTACCATATCTTAGCGTTTGCATACAGCACCTAGAGTTGTGACCTTGAACGCTCCTTCATATGTAGATAACTCCTACACGATAGAAGAGACGTTCAAGAGAAAACGGTCCAAGTTTTACTGCAATTAGTATGCAGCAGAGCTTTCAAAAAATGCCCAAATAATATACAAGTCAATTCGAAAGCGTTTTGTACGCAAAGTAGCAATCCGCGGGCTATATAAGGCACTTCGCTATTTCTATCCATGTTCTATACCAGGCCAATGTAACTATCATATCTTAGCGTTCGTATACAGCACCTAGCGTTGTGACCTTGAACGCTCCTTCATAAGTAGATAACTCCTACACGATAGAAAAGACGTTCAAGGGAAAACGGTCTAAGTTTTACTGCAATTAGTATGCAGCAGAGCTATCAAAAAGAGCCCAAATAATATATACGTTAATTCGAACGCGTTTTGTACGCAAAGTAGCAATCCGTGGGCTATATAAGGCACTTTGCGATGTCCATCCATGTTCTATACCATGTCAATGTTACTATCATATCTTAGGGTTCGCAAAGAGCAATTAGAGCTGTGACCTTGAAAGGTCCTTCATAAGTAGATAACTCCTACACGATAGAAAAGACGTTCAAGAGAAAACGGTCTAAGTTTTACTGCAATTAGTATGCAGCAGAGCTTTCAAAAAGAGCCCAAATAATATATACGTTAATTCGAACGCGTTTTGTATGCAAAGTAGCAATCCGCGGGCTATATAAGGCACTTTGCGATGTCCATCCATGTTCTATACCATGTCAATGTTACTATCATATCTTAGGGTTCGCATAGAGCAATTAGAGCTGTGACCTTGAACGGTCCTTTATAAATAGATAACTCCTACATGATAGAAAAGACGTTCAAGAGAAAACGGTCTAAGTTTTACTGCAATTAGTATGCAGCAGAGCTTTCAGAAAGTGCCCAAATAATATACATGTTAATTCGAACGCGTTTTGTACGCAAAGTAGCAATCCGCGGGCAATATAAGGCACTTCGAGATGTCTATCCATGTTCTATACCATGCCAATGTAACTATTATATTTTAGCGTTCGCATAGAGCTCCTAGAGTTGTGACCTTGAACGCTCCTTCATAAGTAGATATCTCCTACACGATATAAAAGACGTACAATAGAAAACGGACTAAGTTTTACTGCAATTAGCATTCAGCAGAGCTGCCTAATAATGCCCAGATGATATACACGAAAATTCGAATGCGTTTTGTAAACAAAGCAGCAATCCGTGGGCTATTAAGGACACTTCGCGATGCCTATCCTTTTTCTATACCATGCCATTGATACTACCATATCTTAGCGTTTGCATACAGCACCTAGAGTTGTGACCTTGAACGCTCCTTCATAAGTAGATAACTCCTACACGATAGAAGAGACGTTCAAGAGAAAACGGTCTAAGTTTTACTGCAATTAGTATGCAGCAGAGCTTTCAAAAAGTGCCCAAATAATATACACGTCAATTCGAAAGCGTTTTGTACGCAAAGTAGCAATCCGCGGGCTATATAAGGCACTTCGCTATTTCTATCCATGTTCTATACCATGCCAATGTAACTATCATATCTTAGCGTTCGCATACAGCACCTAGCGTTGTGACCTTGAACGCTCCTTCATAAGTAGATAACTCCTACACGATAGAAAAGACGTTCAAGGGAAAACGGTCTAAGTTTTACTTCAATTAGTATGCAGCAGAGCTTTCAAAAAGTGCCCAAATAATATACACGTCAATTCGAAGGCATTTTGTACGCAAAGTAGCAATCCGCGGGCTATATAAGGCACTTCGCTATTTCTATCCATGTTCCATACCATGCCAATGTAACTATCATATCTTAGCGTCCGCATACAGCATCTAGAGTTGTGACTTTGAACGCTCCTTCATAAGTAGATAACTCCTACACGATATGAAAGACGTACAATAGAAAACGGACTAAGTTTTACTGCAATTAGCATTCAGCAAAGCTGCCTAATAATGCCCAGATGATATACACGAAAATTCGAATGCGTTTTGTAAGCAAAGCAGCAATCCGTGGGCTATTAAGGACACTTCGCGATGCCTATCCTTTTTCTATATCATGCCATTGAAACTACCATATCTTAGCGTTTGCATACAGCACCTAGAGTTGTGACCTTGAACGCTCCTTCATATGTAGATAACTCCTACACGATAGAAAAGACGTTCAAGAGAAAACGGTCTAAGTTTTACAGCAATTAATATTCAGCAGAACTTTCAAACAGTGCCCAAATAATATACACGCTAATTCGAACGCGTTTTGTACGCAAAGTAGCAATCCGAGGGCTATATAAGGCACTTCGCGATGTCTATCCATGTTCTATACCATGCCAATGTAACTATCATATCTTAGCGTTTGCATACAGCATCTAGAGTTGTGACCTTGAACGCTCCTTCATAAGTAGATAACTCCTACACGATAGAAGAGACGTTCAAGAGAAAACGGTCTAAGTTTTACTGCAATTAGTATGCAGCAGAGCTTTCAAAAAGTGCCCAAATAATATACACGTCAATTCGAAAGCGTTTTGTACGCAAAGTAGCAATCCGCGGGCTATTTAAGACACTTCGCTATTTCTATCCATGTTCTATACCAGACCAATGTAACTATCATATCTTAGCGTTCGCATACAGCACCTAGCGTTGGGACCTTGAACGCTCCTTCATAAGTAGATAACTCCTACACGATAGAAAAGACGTTCAAGGGAAAACGGTCTAAGTTTTACTGCAATTAGTATGCAGCAGAGCTATCAAAAAGAGCCCAAATAATATATACGTTAATTCGAACGCGTTTTGTACGCAAAGTAGCAATCCGCGGGCTATATAAGGCACTTTGCGATGTCCATCCATGTTCTATACCATGTCAATGTTACTATCATATCTTAGGGTTCGCATAGAGCAATTAGAGCTGTGACCTTGAAAGGTCCTTCATAAGTAGATAACTCCTACACGATAGAAAAGAGGTTCAAGAGAAAACGGTCTAAGTTTTACTGCAATTAGTATGCAGCAGAGCTTTCAAAAAGAGCCCAAATAATATATACGTTAATTCGAACGCGTTTTGTATGCAAAGTAGCAATCCGCGGGCTATATAAGGCACTTTGCGATGTCCATCCATGTTCTATACCATGTCAATGTTACTATCATATCTTAGGCTTCGCATAGAGCAATTAGAGCTGTGACCTTGAACGGTCCTTCATAAATAGATAACTCCTACATGATAGAAGAGACGTCCAAGAGAAAACGGTCTAAGTTTTACTGCAATTAGTATGCAGCAGAGCTTTCAGAAAGTGCGCAAATAATATACACGTTAATTCGAACGCGTTTTGTACGCAATGTAGCAATCCGCGGGCAATATAAGGCACTTCGAGATGTCTATCCATGTTCTATACCATGCCAATGTAACTATCATATCTTAGCGTTCGCATAGAGCTCCTAGAGTTGTGACCTTGAACGCTCCTTCATAAGTAGATATCTCCTACACGATATAAAAGACGTACAATAGAAAACGAACTAAGTTTTACTGCAATTAGCATTCAGCAGAGCTGCCTAATAATGCCCAGATGATATACACGAAAATTCGAATGCGTTTTGTAAACAAAGCAGCAATCTGTGGGCTATTAAGGACACTTCGCGATGCCTATCCTTTTTCTATACCATGCCATTGAAACTACCATATCTTAGCGTTTGCATACAGCACCTAGAGTTGTGACCTTGAACGCTCCTTCATATGTAGATAACTCTTACACGATAGAAAATACGTTCAAGAGGAAAACGGTCTAAGTTTTACAGCAATTAATATTCAGCAGAGCTTTCAAAAAGTGCCCAAATAATATACACGTTAATTCGAACGCGTTTTGTACGCAAAGTAGCAATCCGCGGGCTATATAAGGCACTTCGCGATGTCTATCCATGTTCTATACCATGCCAATGTAACTATCATATCTTAGCGTTCGCATACAGCATCTAGAGTTGTGACCTTGAACGCTCCTTCATAAGTAGATAACTCCTACACGATAGAAGAGACGTTCAAGAGAAAACGGTCTAAGTTTTACTGCAATTAGTATGCAGCAGAGCTTTCAAAAAGTGCCCAAATAATATACACGTCAATTCGAAAGCGTTTTGTACGCAAAGTAGCAATCCGCGGGCTATATAAGGCACTTCGCTATTTCTATCCATGTTCTATACTATGCCAATTTAACTATCATATCTTAGCGTTCGCATACAGCACCTAGCGTTGTGACCTTGAACGCTCCTTCATAAGTAGATAACTCCTACACGATAGAAAAGACGTTCAAGGGAAAACGGTCTAAGTTTTACTGCAATTAGTATGCAGCAGAGCTTTCAAAAAGAGCCCAAATAATATATACGTTAATTCGAACGCGTTTTGTACGCAAAGTAGCAATCCGCGGGCTATATAAGGCACTTTGCGATGTCCATCCATGTTCTATACCATGTCAATGTTACTATCATATCTTAGGGTTTGCATAGAGCAATTAGAGCTGTGACCTTGAACGGTCCTTCATAAGTAGATAACTCCTACACGATAGAAAAGACGTTCAAGAGAAAACGGTCTAAGTTTTACTGCAATTAGTATGCAGCAGAGCTTTCAAAAAGAGCCCAAATAATATATACGTTAATTCGAACGCGTTTTGTATGCAAAGTAGCAATCCGCGGGCAATATAAGGCACTTCGCGATGTCTATCCATGTTCTATACCATGCCAATGTAACTATCATATCTTAGCGTTCGCATAGAGCTCCTAGAGTTGTGACCTTGAACGCTCCTTCATACTTATGAAGGAGCGTTCAAGGAGATATCTACTTAGATATCTCCTACACGATATAAAAGACGTACAATAGAAAACGGACTAAGTTTTACTGCAATTAGCATTCAGCAGAGCTGCCTAATAATGCCCAGATGATATACACGAAAATTCGAATGCGTTTTGTAAACAAAGCAGCAATCCGTGGGCTATTAAGGACACTTCGCGATGCCTATCCTTTTTCTATACCATGCCATTGAAACTACCATATCTTAGCGTTTGCATACAGCACCTAGAGTTGTGACCTTGAACGCTCCTTCATATGTAGATAACTCCTACACGATAGAAGAGACGTTCAAGAGAAAACGGTCCAAGTTTTACTGCAATTAGTATGCAGCAGAGCTTTCAAAAAATGCCCAAATAATATACAAGTCAATTCGAAAGCGTTTTGTACGCAAAGTAGCAATCCGCGGGCTATATAAGGCACTTCGCTATTTCTATCCATGTTCTATACCAGGCCAATGTAACTATCATATCTTAGCGTTCGTATACAGCACCTAGCGTTGTGACCTTGAACGCTCCTTCATAAGTAGATAACTCCTACACGATAGAAAAGACGTTCAAGGGAAAACGGTCTAAGTTTTACTGCAATTAGTATGCAGCAGAGCTATCAAAAAGAGCCCAAATAATATATACGTTAATTCGAACGCGTTTTGTACGCAAAGTAGCAATCCGTGGGCTATATAAGGCACTTTGCGATGTCCATCCATGTTCTATACCATGTCAATGTTACTATCATATCTTAGGGTTCGCAAAGAGCAATTAGAGCTGTGACCTTGAAAGGTCCTTCATAAGTAGATAACTACTACACGATAGAAAAGACGTTCAAGAGAAAACGGTCTAAGTTTTACTGCAATTAGTATGCAGCAGAGCTTTCAAAAAGAGCCCAAATAATATATACGTTAATTCGAACGCGTTTTGTATGCAAAGTAGCAATCCGCGGGCTATATAAGGCACTTTGCGATGTCCATCCATGTTCTATACCATGTCAATGTTACTATCATATCTTAGGGTTCGCATAGAGCAATTAGAGCTGTGACCTTGAACGGTCCTTTATAAATAGATAACTCCTACATGATAGAAAAGACGTTCAAGAGAAAACGGTCTAAGTTTTACTGCAATTAGTATGCAGCAGAGCTTTCAGAAAGTGCCCAAATAATATACATGTTAATTCGAACGCGTTTTGTACGCAAAGTAGCAATCCGCGGGCAATATAAGGCACTTCGAGATGTCTATCCATGTTCTATACCATGCCAATGTAACTATTATATTTTAGCGTTCGCATAGAGCTCCTAGAGTTGTGACCTTGAACGCTCCTTCATAAGTAGATATCTCCTACACGATATAAAAGACGTACAATAGAAAACGGACTAAGTTTTACTGCAATTAGCATTCAGCAGAGCTGCCTAATAATGCCCAGATGATATACACGAAAATTCGAATGCGTTTTGTAAACAAAGCAGCAATCCGTGGGCTATTAAGGACACTTCGCGATGCCTATCCTTTTTCTATACCATGCCATTGATACTACCATATCTTAGCGTTTGCATACAGCACCTAGAGTTGTGACCTTGAACGCTCCTTCATAAGTAGATAACTCCTACACGATAGAAGAGACGTTCAAGAGAAAACGGTCTAAGTTTTACTGCAATTAGTATGCAGCAGAGCTTTCAAAAAGTGCCCAAATAATATACACGTCAATTCGAAAGCGTTTTGTACGCAAAGTAGCAATCCGCGGGCTATATAAGGCACTTCGCTATTTCTATCCATGTTCTATACCATGCCAATGTAACTATCATATCTTAGCGTTCGCATACAGCACCTAGCGTTGTGACCTTGAACGCTCCTTCATAAGTAGATAACTCCTACACGATAGAAAAGACGTTCAAGGGAAAACGGTCTAAGTTTTACTGCAATTAGTATGCAGCAGAGCTTTCAACAAGAGCCCAAATAATATATACGTTAATTCGAACGCGTTTTGTACGCAAAGTAGCAATCCGCGGGCTATATAAGGCACTTTGCGATGTCCATCCATATTCTATACCATGTCAATGTTACTATCATATCTTAGGGTTCGCATAGAGCAATTAGAGCTGTGACCTTGAACGCTCCTTCATAAGTAGATAACTCCTACACGATAGAAAAGACGTTCAAGAGAAAACGGTCTAAGTTTTACTGCAATTGGTATGCAGCAGAGCTTTCAAAAAGTGCCCAAATAATATACACGTCAATTCGAACGCATTTTGTACGCAAAGTAGCAATCCGCGGGCTATATAAGGCACTTCGAGATGCCTATCCATGTTCTACACCATGTCAATGTTACTATCATATCTTAGGGTTCGCATAGAGCACAAGGAGCTGTGACCTTGAACGCGCCTTCATTCGTAGATTACTGCTACACGATAGAAAAGACGTACAAGTAAAAATGGATTTAGTTTTACTGCAATTAGCATGCATCAGAGCTGCCAAATAATGTCCAGATAATATACGCGTTAATTCGAATACGTTTTGTAAACAAAGCAGCAATCCGTGGGCTATTGAGGACACTTAGCGATGCCTTTCCATGTTCTACAGCATGTCAATGTTATTATCATATCTTAGGGTTCGCATAGAGCACAAAGAGCTGTGACCTTGAACGCTCCTTCATTCGTAGATTACTGCCACACGATAGAAAAGACGTACAAGTGAAAATGAATTTAGTTTTACTGCAATTAGATTGCAGCGGAGCTGCCAAATAATGCCCAGATAATATACAAGTTAATTCGAATGCGTTTTGTAAACAAAGCAGCAATCCGTGAGCTATTAAGGACACTTCGCGATGCCTATCCATATTCTATACCATGCCATTGTAACTACCATATCTTAGCGTTTGCATACAGCACCTAGAGTTGTGACCTTGAACGCTCCTTCATAAGTAGATAACTCCTACACGATAGAAAAGACGTTCAAGAGAAAGCGGTCCAAGTTTCACTGCAATTAGTATGCAGCAGAGCTTTCAGAAAATGCCCAAATAATATACACGTTAATTCGAACGCGTTTTGTACGCAAAGTAGCAATCCGCGGGCAATATAAGGCACTTCGCGATGTCTATCCATGTTCTATACCATGCCAATGTAACTATCATATCTTAGCGTCCGCATACAGCATCTAGAGTTGTGACCTTGAACGCTCCTTCATAAGTAGATATCTCCTACACGATATAAAAGACGTACAATAGAAAACGGACTAAGTTTTACTGCAATTAGCATTCAGCAGAGCTGCCTAATAATGCCCAGATGATATACACGAAAATTCGAATGCGTTTTGTAAACAAAGCAGCAATCCGTGGGCTATTAAGGACACTTCGCGATGCCTATCCTTTTTCTATACCATGCCATTGAAACTACCATATCTTAGCGTTTGCATACAGCACCTAGAGTTGTGACCTTGAACGCTCCTTCATAAGTAGATAACTCCTACACGATAGAAAAGACGTTCAAGAGAAAGCGGTCCAAGTTTCACTGCAATTAGTATGCAGCAGAGCTTTCAGAAAATGCCCAAATAATATACACGTTAATTCGAACGCGTTTTGTACGCAAAGTAGCAATCCGCGGGCAATATAAGGCACTTCGCGATGTCTATCCATGTTCTATACCATGCCAATGTAACTATCATATCTTAGCGTCCGCATACAGCATCTAGAGTTGTGACCTTGAACGCTCCTTCATAAGTAGATATCTCCTACACGATATAAAAGACGTAGAATAGAAAACGGACTAAGTTTTACTGCAATTAGCATGCAGCAGAGCTGCCTAATAATGCCCAGATGATATACACGAAAATTCGAATGCGTTTTGTAAATAAAGCAGCAATCCGTGGGCTATTGAGGACACTAAGCGATGCCTTTCCATGTTCTACAGCATGTCAATGTTACTATCATATCTTAGGGTTCGCATAGAGCACAAAGAGCAGTGACCTTGAACGCTCCTTCATTCGTAGATTACTGCTACACGATAGAAAAGACGTACAAGTGAAAATGGATTTAGTTTTACTGCAACTAGCATGCAGCGGAGCTGCCAAATAATGCCCAGATAATATACAAGTTAATTCGAATGCGTTTTGTAAACAAAGCAGCAATCCGTGGGCTATTAAGGACACTTCGCGATGCCTAGCCATTTTCTATACCATGCCATTGTAACTACCATATCTTATCGTTTGCATGCAGCACCTAGAGTTGTGACCATGAACGCTCCTTCATATGTAGATAACTCCTACACGATAGAAAAGACGTTCAAGAGAAAACGGTCAAAGTTTTACAGCAATTAATATTCAGCAGAGCTTTCAGAAAGTGCCCAAATAATATACACATTAAATCGAACGCGTTTTGTACGCAAAGTAGCAATCCGCGGGCAATATAAGGCACTTCGCGATGTCTATCCATGTTCTATACCATGCCAGTGTAACTATCATATCTTAACGTTCGCATAGAGCTCCTAGAGATGTGACCTTGAACGCTCCTTCATAAGTAGATATCTCCTACACGATATAAAAGACGTACAATAGAAAACGGACTAAGTTTTACTGCAATTAGCATGCAGCAGAGCTGCCTAATAATGCCCAGATGATATACACGAAAATTCGAATGCGTTTTGTAAATAAAGCAGCAATCCGTGGGCTATTGAGGACACTAAGCGATGCCTTTCCATGTTCTACAGCATGTCAATGTTACTATCATATCTTAGGGTTCGCATAGAGCACAAAGAGCAGTGACCTTGAACGCTCCTTCATTCGTAGATTACTGCTACACGATAGAAAAGACGTACAAGTGAAAATGGATTTAGTTTTACTGCAACTAGCATGCAGCGGAGCTGCCAAATAATGCCCAGATAATAAACAAGTTAATTCGAATGCGTTTTGTAAACAAAGCAGCAATCCGTGGGCTATTAAGGACACTTCGCGATGCTTATCCATTTTCTATACCATGCCATTGTAACTACCATATCTTAGCGTTTGCATACAGCACCTAGAGTTGTGACCTTGATCGCTCCTTCATATGCAGATAACTCCTACACGATAGAAAAGACGTTCAAGAGAAAACGGTCTAAGTTTTACAGCAATTAATATTCAGCAGAGCTTTCAAAAAGTGCCCAAATAATATACACCTTAAATCGAACGCGTTTTGTACGCAAAGTAGCAATCCGCGGGCAATATAAGGCACTTCGCGATGTCTATCCAAGTTCTATACCATGCCAATGTAACTATCATATCTTAGTGTTCGCATACAGCATCTAGAGTTGTCACCTTGAACGCTCCTTCATAAGTAGATAACTCCTACACGATAGAAAAGACGTTCTAGATAAAATGGTCTAAGTTTCACTGCAATTAGAATGCATCAGAGCTTTCAAAAAGTGCCCAATTAATATACACGTCAATTCGAACGCGTTTTGTACGCAAAGTAGGAATCCGCGGGCAATATAAGGCACTTCGCGATGTCTATCCATGTTCTATACCATGCCAATGTAACTATCATATCTTAGCGTCCGCATACAGCATCTAGGGTTGTGACCTTGAACGCTCCTTCATAAGTAGATAACTCCTACACGATATAAAAGAGGTACAATAGAAAACGGACAAAGTTTTACTGCAATTAGCATGCAGCAGAGCTGCCTAATAATGCCCAGATGATATACACGAAAATTCGAATGCGTTTTGTAAACAAAGCAGCAATCCGTGGGCTATTAAGGACACTTCGCGATGCCTCTCCATTTTCTATACCATGCCATTGTAACTACCATATCTCAGCGTTCGCATACAGCACCTAGAGTTGTGACCTTGAACGCTCCTTCATAAGTAGATAACTCCTACACGATAGAAAAGACGTTCAAGAGAAAACGGTCAAAGTTTTACTGCAATTAGTATGCAGCAGAGCTTTCAAAAAGTGCCCAAATAATATACACGTCAATTCGAACGCGTATTGTACGCAAAGTAGCAATCCGCGGGCTATATAAGGCACTTCACGATGTCTATCCATGTTCTATACCATGCCAATGTAACTATCAAGTCGTAGCGTTCGCATAGAGCACCTAGAGTTGTGACCTTGAACGCTCCTTCATAAGTAGATAACTACTACACAATAGAAAAGACGTATAAGTGAAAATGGATTTAGTTTTACTGCAATAAGCATGCAGCAGAGCTGCCAAATAATGCCCAGATAGTATACGCGTTAATTCGAATGCGTTTTGTAAACAAAGCAGCAATCCGTGGGCTATTAAGGACACTTCGCGATGCCTATCCATTTTCTATACCATGCCATTGTAACTACCATATCTCAGCGTTGGCATACAGCACCTAGAGTTGTGACCTTGAACGCTCCTTCATAAGTAGATAACTCCTACACGATAGAAAAGACGTTCAAGAGAAAACGGTCAAATTTTTATTGCAATTAGTATGCAGCAGAGCTTTCAAAAAGTGTCCAAATAATATACACGTCAATTCGAACGCGTTTTGTACGCAAAGTAACAATCCGCGGGCTATATAAGGCACTTCGCGATGTCCATCCATGTTCTATACCATGTCAATGTTACTATCATATCTTAGGGTTCGCATAGAGCAATTAGAGCTGTGACCTTGAACGCTCCTTCATAAGTAGATAACTCCTACACTCTAGAAAAGACGTTCAAGAGAAAACGGTCTAAGTTTTACTGCAATTAGTATGCAGCAGAGCTTTCAAAAAGTGCCCAAATAATATACACGTCAATTCGAACGCATTTTGTACGCAAAGTAGCAATCCGCGGGCTATTAAGGACACTTCGCGATGCCTATCCATTTTCTATACCATGCCATTGTAAATACCATATCTGAGCGTTCGCATACAGCACCTAGAGCTGTGACCTTGAACGCTCCTTCATAAGTAGATAACTCCTACACAATAGAAAAGACGTTCAAGAGAAAACGGTCTAAGTTTTACTCCGCTCCTTCATATGTAGATAACTCCTACACGATAGAAAAGACGTTCAAGAGAAAACGGTCTAAGTTTTACTGCAATTAGTATGCAGCAGAGCTTTCAGAAAATGCCCAAATAATTTACACGTTAATTCGATCGCGTTTTGTACGCAAAGTAGCAATTCGCGGGCAATATAAGGCACTTCGCGATGTCTATCCATGTTCTATACCATGCCAATGTAACTATCATATCTTAGCGTTCGCATACAGCATCTAGAGTTGTGACCTTGAACGCTCCTTCATAAGTAGATAACTCCTACACGATAGAAAAGACGTTCAAGAGAAAACGGACAAAGTTTTCCTGCAATTAGCATGCAGCAGAGCTGCCTAATAATGCCCAGATGATAAACACGAAAATACGAAAATTCGAATGCGTTTTGTATACAAAGCAGCAATCCGTGGGCTATTAAGGACACTTCGCGATACCTATCCATTTTCTATACCATGCCATTGCAACTACCATATCTTAGCGTTCGCATACGGCACCTAGAGTTGTGACCTTGAACGCTCTTTCATAATTAGATAACTCCTACACGATAGAAAAGACGTTCAAGAAATAACGGTCTAAGTTTTACAGCAATTAATATTCAGCAGAGCTTTCAAAAAGTGCCCAAATAATATACACGTTAATTCGAACGCGTTTTGTATGCAAAGTAGCAATCCGCGGGCAATATAAGGCACTTCGTGATGTCTATCCATGTTCTATACCATGCCAATGTAACTATCATATCTTAGCGTTCGCATACAGCATCTAGAGTTGTGACCTTGAACGCTCCTTCATAAGTAGATAACTCCTACAGGATAGAAAAGAAGTTCAAGAGAAAACAGTCTAAGTTTTACTGCAATTAGTATGCAGCAGAGCTTTCAAAAAGTGCCCAAATAATATACACGTCAATTCGAACGCGTTTTGTACACAAAGTAGCAATCCGCGGGCTATATAAGGCACTTCACGATGTCTACCCACGTTATATACTATGCCAATGTAACTATCATATCATAGCGTTCGCATACAGCATCTAGAGTTGTGACCTTGAATGCTCCTTCATAAGTAGATAACTCCTACACGATAGAAAAGACGCTCAAGAGAAAACGGTCTAAGTTTTACTGCAATTAGTATGCAGCAGAGCTTTCAAAAAGTGCCCAAATAATATACACGTCAATTCGAACGCGTTTTGTACGCAAAGTAGCAATCCGCTGGCTATATAAGGCACTTAACGATGTCTATCCATGTTCTATACCATGCCAATGTAACTATCATATCATAGCGTTCGCATACAGCATCTTTAGTTGTGACCTTGAACGCTTTTTAATAAGTAGATAACTTCTATAAGATTTAAAGGATGTATAATAGAAAACGGACAAAGTTTTACTGCAATTAGTATGCAGCAGAGCATTCAGAAAATGCCCAAATAATATACACGTTAATTCGAACGCGTTTTGTACGCAAAGTAGTAATCCGCGCACTAGATAAGTTACTTCACGATGTCTATCCATGTTCTATACCATGCCAATGTAACTATCATATTATAGCGTTTGCATACAGCATCTTTAGATGTGACCTTGAACGCTCCTTCATAAGTAGATAACTCCTACACGATATAAAAGACGTACAATAGAAAACGGACTAAGTTTTACTGCAATTAGCATTCAGCAGAGCTGCCTAATAATGCCCAGATGATATACACGAAAATTCGAATGCGTTTTGTAAGCAAAGCAACAATCCGTGGGCTATTAAGGACACTTCGCGATGCCTATCCTTTTTCTATACCATGCCATTGAAACTACCATATCTTAGCGTTTGCATACAGCACCTAGAGTTGTGACCTTGAACGCTCCTTCATATGTAGATAACTCCTACACGATAGAAAAGACGTTCAAGAGAAAACGGTCTAAGTTTTACAGCAATTAATATTCAGCAGAACTTTCAAACAGTGCCCAAATAATATACACGTTAATTCGAACGCGTTTTGTACGCAAAGTAGCAATCCGAGGGCTATATAAGGCACTTCGCGATGTCTATCCATGTTCTATACCATGCCAATGTAACTATCATATCTTAGCGTTTGCATACAGCATCTAGAGTTGTGACCTTGAACGCTCCTTCATAAGTAGATAACTCCTACACGATAGAAGAGACGTTCAAGAGAAAACGGTCTAAGTTTTACTGCAATTAGTATGCAGCAGAGCTTTCAAAAAGTGCCCAAATAATATACACGTCAATTCGAAAGCGTTTTGTACGCAAAGTAGCAATCCGCGGGCTATTTAAGACACTTCGCTATTTCTATCCATGTTCTATACCAGGCCAATGTAACTATCATATCTTAGCGTTCGCATACAGCACCTAGCGTTGGGACCTTGAACGCTCCTTCATAAGTAGATAACTCCTACACGATAGAAAAGACGTTCAAGGGAAAACGGTCTAAGTTTTACTGCAATTAGTATGCAGCAGAGCTATCAAAAAGAGCCCAAATAATATATACGTTAATTCGAACGCGTTTTGTACGCAAAGTAGCAATCCGCGGGCTATATAAGGCACTTTGCGATGTCCATCCATGTTCTATACCATGTCAATGTTACTATCATATCTTAGGGTTCGCATAGAGCAATTAGAGCTGTGACCTTGAAAGGTCCTTCATAAGTAGATAACTCCTACACGATAGAAAAGAGGTTCAAGAGAAAACGGTCTAAGTTTTACTGCAATTAGTATGCAGCAGAGCTTTCAAAAAGAGCCCAAATAATATATACGTTAATTCGAACGCGTTTTGTATGCAAAGTAGCAATCCGCGGGCTATATAAGGCACTTTGCGATGTCCATCCATGTTCTATACCATGTCAATGTTACTATCATATCTTAGGCTTCGCATAGAGCAATTAGAGCTGTGACCTTGAACGGTCCTTCATAAATAGATAACTCCTACATGATAGAAGAGACGTCCAAGAGAAAACGGTCTAAGTTTTACTGCAATTAGTATGCAGCAGAGCTTTCAGAAAGTGCCCAAATAATATACACGTTAATTCGAACGCGTTTTGTACGCAATGTAGCAATCCGCGGGCAATATAAGGCACTTCGAGATGTCTATCCATGTTCTATACCATGCCAATGTAACTATCATATCTTAGCGTTCGCATAGAGCTCCTAGAGTTGTGACCTTGAACGCTCCTTCATAAGTAGATATCTCCTACACGATATAAAAGACGTACAATAGAAAACGAACTAAGTTTTACTGCAATTAGCATTCAGCAGAGCTGCCTAATAATGCCCAGATGATATACACGAAAATTCGAATGCGTTTTGTAAACAAAGCAGCAATCTGTGGGCTATTAAGGACACTTCGCGATGCCTATCCTTTTTCTATACCATGCCATTGAAACTACCATATCTTAGCGTTTGCATACAGCACCTAGAGTTGTGACCTTGAACGCTCCTTCATATGTAGATAACTCTTACACGATAGAAAATACGTTCAAGAGAAAACGGTCTAAGTTTTACAGCAATTAATATTCAGCAGAGCTTTCAAAAAGTGCCCAAATAATATACACGTTAATTCGAACGCGTTTTGTACGCAAAGTAGCAATCCGCGGGCTATATAAGGCACTTCGCGATGTCTATCCATGTTCTATACCATGCCAATGTAACTATCATATCTTAGCGTTCGCATACAGCATCTAGAGTTGTGACCTTGAACACTCCTTCATAAGTAGATAACTCCTACACGATAGAAGAGACGTTCAAGAGAAAACGGTCTAAGTTTTACTGCAATTAGTATGCAGCAGAGCTTTCAAAAAGTGCCCAAATAATATACACGTCAATTCGAAAGCGTTTTGTACGCAAAGTAGCAATCCGCGGGCTATATAAGGCACTTCGCTATTTCTATCCATGTTCTATACTATGCCAATTTAACTATCATATCTTAGCGTTCGCATACAGCACCTAGCGTTGTGACCTTGAACGCTCCTTCATAAGTAGATAACTCCTACACGATAGAAAAGACGTTCAAGGGAAAACGGTCTAAGTTTTACTGCAATTAGTATGCAGCAGAGCTTTCAAAAAGAGCCCAAATAATATATACGTTAATTCGAACGCGTTTTGTACGCAAAGTAGCAATCCGCGGGCTATATAAGGCACTTTGCGATGTCCATCCATGTTCTATACCATGTCAATGTTACTATCATATCTTAGGGTTTGCATAGAGCAATTAGAGCTGTGACCTTGAACGGTCCTTCATAAGTAGATAACTCTTACACGATAGAAAAGACGTTCAAGAGAAAACGGTCTAAGTTTTACTGCAATTAGTATGCAGCAGAGCTTTCAAAAAGTGCCCAAATAATGTACACGTCAATTCGAACGCATTTTGTACGCAAAGTAGTAATCCGCGGGCAATATAAGGCACTTCGCGATGTCTATCCATGTTCTATACCATGCCAATGTAACTATCATATCTTAGCGTTCGCATACAGCATTAGAGTTGTGACCTTGAACGCTCCTTCATAAGTAGATAACTCCTACACGATAGAAGAGACGTTCAAGAGAAAACGGTCTAAGTTTTACTGCAATTAGTATGCAGCAGAGCTTTCAAAAAGTGCCCAAATAATATACACGTCAATTCGAAAGCGTTTTGTACGCAAAGTAGCAATCCGCGGGCTATATAAGGCACTTTGCGATGTCCATCCATGTTCTGTACCATGTCAATATTACTATCATATCTTAGGGTTCTAATAGAGCAATTAGAGCTGTGACCTTGAAAGGTCCTTCATAAGTAGATAACTCCTACACTATAGAAAAGACGTTCAAGAGAAAACGGTCTAAGTTTTACTGCAATTAGTATGCAGCAGAGCTTTCAAAAAGAGCCCAAATAATATATACGTTAATTCGAACGCGTTTTGTATGTAAAGTAGCAATCCGCGGGCTATATAAGGCACTTTGCGATGTCCATCCATGTTCTATACCATGTCAATGTTACTATCACATCTTAGGGTTCGCATAGAGCAATTAGAGCTGTGACCTTGAACGGTCCTTCATAAGTAGATAACTCCTACACGATAGAAAAGACGTTCAAGAGAAAACGGTCTAAGTTTTACTGCAATTAGTATGCAGCAGAGCTTTCAGAAAGTGCCCAAATAATATACACGTTAATTCGAACGCGTTTTGTACGCAAAGTAGCAATCCGCGGGCAATATAAGGCACTTCGCGATGTCTATCCATGTTCTATACCATGCCAATGTAACTATCATATCTTAGCGTTCGCATAGAGCTCCTAGAGTTGTGACCTTGAACGCTCCTTCATACTTATGAGGGAGCGTTCAAGGAGATATCTACTTAGATATCTCCTACACGATATAAAAGACGTACAATAGAAAACGGACTAAGTTTTACTGCAATTAGCATTCAGCAGAGCTGCCTAATAATGCCCAGATGATATACACGAAAATTCGAATGCGTTTTGTAAACAAAGCAGCAATCCGTGGGCTATTAAGGACACTTCGCGATGCCTATCCTTTTTCTATACCATGCCATTGAAACTACCATATCTTAGCGTTTGCATACAGCACCTAGAGTTGTGACCTTGAACGCTCCTTCATATGTAGATAACTCCTACACGATAGAAGAGACGTTCAAGAGAAAACGGTCCAAGTTTTACTGCAATTAGTATGCAGCAGAGCTTTCAAAAAATGCCCAAATAATATACAAGTCAATTCGAAAGCGTTTTGTACGCAAAGTAGCAATCCGCGGGCTATATAAGGCACTTCGCTATTTCTATCCATGTTCTATACCAGGCCAATGTAACTATCATATCTTAGCGTTCGTATACAGCACCTAGCGTTGTGACCTTGAACGCTCCTTCATAAGTAGATAACTCCTACACGATAGAAAAGACGTTCAAGGGAAAACGGTCTAAGTTTTACTGCAATTAGTATGCAGCAGAGCTATCAAAAAGAGCCCAAATAATATATACGTTAATTCGAACGCGTTTTGTACGCAAAGTAGCAATCCGTGGGCTATATAAGGCACTTTGCGATGTCCATCCATGTTCTATACCATGTCAATGTTACTATCATATCTTAGGGTTCGCAAAGAGCAATTAGAGCTGTGACCTTGAAAGGTCCTTCATAAGTAGATAACTCCTACACGATAGAAAAGACGTTCAAGAGAAAACGGTCTAAGTTTTACTGCAATTAGTATGCAGCAGAGCTTTCAAAAAGAGCCCAAATAATATATACGTTAATTCGAACGCGTTTTGTATGCAAAGTAGCAATCCGCGGGCTATATAAGGCACTTTGCGATGTCCATCCATGTTCTATACCATGTCAATGTTACTATCATATCTTAGGGTTCGCATAGAGCAATTAGAGCTGTGACCTTGAACGGTCCTTTATAAATAGATAACTCCTACATGATAGAAAAGACGTTCAAGAGAAAACGGTCTAAGTTTTACTGCAATTAGTATGCAGCAGAGCTTTCAGAAAGTGCCCAAATAATATACATGTTAATTCGAACGCGTTTTGTACGCAAAGTAGCAATCCGCGGGCAATATAAGGCACTTCGAGATGTCTATCCATGTTCTATACCATGCCAATGTAACTATTATATTTTAGCGTTCGCATAGAGCTCCTAGAGTTGTGACCTTGAACGCTCCTTCATAAGTAGATATCTCCTACACGATATAAAAGACGTACAATAGAAAACGGACTAAGTTTTACTGCAATTAGCATTCAGCAGAGCTGCCTAATAATGCCCAGATGATATACACGAAAATTCGAATGCGTTTTGTAAACAAAGCAGCAATCCGTGGGCTATTAAGGACACTTCGCGATGCCTATCCTTTTTCTATACCATGCCATTGATACTACCATATCTTAGCGTTTGCATACAGCACCTAGAGTTGTGACCTTGAACGCTCCTTCATAAGTAGATAACTCCTACACGATAGAAGAGACGTTCAAGAGAAAACGGTCTAAGTTTTACTGCAATTAGTATGCAGCAGAGCTTTCAAAAAGTGCCCAAATAATATACACGTCAATTCGAAAGCGTTTTGTACGCAAAGTAGCAATCCGCGGGCTATATAAGGCACTTCGCTATTTCTATCCATGTTCTATACCATGCCAATGTAACTATCATATCTTAGCGTTCGCATACAGCACCTAGCGTTGTGACCTTGAACGCTCCTTCATAAGTAGATAACTCCTACACGATAGAAAAGACGTTCAAGGGAAAACGGTCTAAGTTTTACTTCAATTAGTATGCAGCAGAGCTTTCAAAAAGTGCCCAAATAATATACACGTCAATTCGAAGGCATTTTGTACGCAAAGTAGCAATCCGCGGGCTATATAAGGCACTTCGCTATTTCTATCCATGTTCCATACCATGCCAATGTAACTATCATATCTTAGCGTCCGCATACAGCATCTAGAGTTGTGACTTTGAACGCTCCTTCATAAGTAGATAACTCCTACACGATATGAAAGACGTACAATAGAAAACGGACTAAGTTTTACTGCAATTAGCATTCAGCAAAGCTGCCTAATAATGCCCAGATGATATACACGAAAATTCGAATGCGTTTTGTAAGCAAAGCAGCAATCCGTGGGCTATTAAGGACACTTCGCGATGCCTATCCTTTTTCTATATCATGCCATTGAAACTACCATATCTTAGCGTTTGCATACAGCACCTAGAGTTGTGACCTTGAACGCTCCTTCATATGTAGATAACTCCTACACGATAGAAAAGACGTTCAAGAGAAAACGGTCTAAGTTTTACAGCAATTAATATTCAGCAGAACTTTCAAACAGTGCCCAAATAATATACACGCTAATTCGAACGCGTTTTGTACGCAAAGTAGCAATCCGAGGGCTATATAAGGCACTTCGCGATGTCTATCCATGTTCTATACCATGCCAATGTAACTATCATATCTTAGCGTTTGCATACAGCATCTAGAGTTGTGACCTTGAACGCTCCTTCATAAGTAGATAACTCCTACACGATAGAAGAGACGTTCAAGAGAAAACGGTCTAAGTTTTACTGCAATTAGTATGCAGCAGAGCTTTCAAAAAGTGCCCAAATAATATACACGTCAATTCGAAAGCGTTTTGTACGCAAAGTAGCAATCCGCGGGCTATTTAAGACACTTCGCTATTTCTATCCATGTTCTATACCAGACCAATGTAACTATCATATCTTAGCGTTCGCATACAGCACCTAGCGTTGGGACCTTGAACGCTCCTTCATAAGTAGATAACTCCTACACGATAGAAAAGACGTTCAAGGGAAAACGGTCTAAGTTTTACTGCAATTAGTATGCAGCAGAGCTATCAAAAAGAGCCCAAATAATATATACGTTAATTCGAACGCGTTTTGTACGCAAAGTAGCAATCCGCGGGCTATATAAGGCACTTTGCGATGTCCATCCATGTTCTATACCATGTCAATGTTACTATCATATCTTAGGCTTCGCATAGAGCAATTAGAGCTGTGACCTTGAACGGTCCTTCATAAATAGATAACTCCTACATGATAGAAGAGACGTCCAAGAGAAAACGGTCTAAGTTTTACTGCAATTAGTATGCAGCAGAGCTTTCAGAAAGTGCGCAAATAATATACACGTTAATTCGAACGCGTTTTGTACGCAATGTAGCAATCCGCGGGCAATATAAGGCACTTCGAGATGTCTATCCATGTTCTATACCATGCCAATGTAACTATCATATCTTAGCGTTCGCATAGAGCTCCTAGAGTTGTGACCTTGAACGCTCCTTCATAAGTAGATATCTCCTACACGATATAAAAGACGTACAATAGAAAACGAACTAAGTTTTACTGCAATTAGCATTCAGCAGAGCTGCCTAATAATGCCCAGATGATATACACGAAAATTCGAATGCGTTTTGTAAACAAAGCAGCAATCTGTGGGCTATTAAGGACACTTCGCGATGCCTATCCTTTTTCTATACCATGCCATTGAAACTACCATATCTTAGCGTTTGCATACAGCACCTAGAGTTGTGACCTTGAACGCTCCTTCATATGTAGATAACTCTTACACGATAGAAAATACGTTCAAGAGGAAAACGGTCTAAGTTTTACAGCAATTAATATTCAGCAGAGCTTTCAAAAAGTGCCCAAATAATATACACGTTAATTCGAACGCGTTTTGTACGCAAAGTAGCAATCCGCGGGCTATATAAGGCACTTCGCGATGTCTATCCATGTTCTATACCATGCCAATGTAACTATCATATCTTAGCGTTCGCATACAGCATCTAGAGTTGTGACCTTGAACGCTCCTTCATAAGTAGATAACTCCTACACGATAGAAGAGACGTTCAAGAGAAAACGGTCTAAGTTTTACTGCAATTAGTATGCAGCAGAGCTTTCAAAAAGTGCCCAAATAATATACACGTCAATTCGAAAGCGTTTTGTACGCAAAGTAGCAATCCGCGGGCTATATAAGGCACTTCGCTATTTCTATCCATGTTCTATACTATGCCAATTTAACTATCATATCTTAGCGTTCGCATACAGCACCTAGCGTTGTGACCTTGAACGCTCCTTCATAAGTAGATAACTCCTACACGATAGAAAAGACGTTCAAGGGAAAACGGTCTAAGTTTTACTGCAATTAGTATGCAGCAGAGCTTTCAAAAAGAGCCCAAATAATATATACGTTAATTCGAACGCGTTTTGTACGCAAAGTAGCAATCCGCGGGCTATATAAGGCACTTTGCGATGTCCATCCATGTTCTATACCATGTCAATGTTACTATCATATCTTAGGGTTTGCATAGAGCAATTAGAGCTGTGACCTTGAACGGTCCTTCATAAGTAGATAACTCCTACACGATAGAAAAGACGTTCAA
Organism: Tetropium fuscum; assembly: GCA_964058915.1. Classification (NCBI taxonomy): domain Eukaryota; kingdom Metazoa; phylum Arthropoda; class Insecta; order Coleoptera; family Cerambycidae; genus Tetropium; species Tetropium fuscum. The sequence goes on from CAXKVY010002578.1 coordinate 87,423, forward strand.
GAGAAAACGGTCTAAGTTTTACTGCAATTAGTATGCAGCAGAGCTTTCAAAAAGAGCCCAAATAATATATACGTTAATTCGAACGCGTTTTGTATGCAAAGTAGCAATCCGCGGGCAATATAAGGCACTTCGCGATGTCTATCCATGTTCTATACCATGCCAATGTAACTATCATATCTTAGCGTTCGCATAGAGCTCCTAGAGTTGTGACCTTGAACGCTCCTTCATACTTATGAAGGAGCGTTCAAGGAGATATCTACTTAGATATCTCCTACACGATATAAAAGACGTACAATAGAAAACGGACTAAGTTTTACTGCAATTAGCATTCAGCAGAGCTGCCTAATAATGCCCAGATGATATACACGAAAATTCGAATGCGTTTTGTAAACAAAGCAGCAATCCGTGGGCTATTAAGGACACTTCGCGATGCCTATCCTTTTTCTATACCATGCCATTGAAACTACCATATCTTAGCGTTTGCATACAGCACCTAGAGTTGTGACCTTGAACGCTCCTTCATATGTAGATAACTCCTACACGATAGAAGAGACGTTCAAGAGAAAACGGTCCAAGTTTTACTGCAATTAGTATGCAGCAGAGCTTTCAAAAAATGCCCAAATAATATACAAGTCAATTCGAAAGCGTTTTGTACGCAAAGTAGCAATCCGCGGGCTATATAAGGCACTTCGCTATTTCTATCCATGTTCTATACCAGGCCAATGTAACTATCATATCTTAGCGTTCGTATACAGCACCTAGCGTTGTGACCTTGAACGCTCCTTCATAAGTAGATAACTCCTACACGATAGAAAAGACGTTCAAGGGAAAACGGTCTAAGTTTTACTGCAATTAGTATGCAGCAGAGCTATCAAAAAGAGCCCAAATAATATATACGTTAATTCGAACGCGTTTTGTACGCAAAGTAGCAATCCGTGGGCTATATAAGGCACTTTGCGATGTCCATCCATGTTCTATACCATGTCAATGTTACTATCATATCTTAGGGTTCGCAAAGAGCAATTAGAGCTGTGACCTTGAAAGGTCCTTCATAAGTAGATAACTACTACACGATAGAAAAGACGTTCAAGAGAAAACGGTCTAAGTTTTACTGCAATTAGTATGCAGCAGAGCTTTCAAAAAGAGCCCAAATAATATATACGTTAATTCGAACGCGTTTTGTATGCAAAGTAGCAATCCGCGGGCTATATAAGGCACTTTGCGATGTCCATCCATGTTCTATACCATGTCAATGTTACTATCATATCTTAGGGTTCGCATAGAGCAATTAGAGCTGTGACCTTGAACGGTCCTTTATAAATAGATAACTCCTACATGATAGAAAAGACGTTCAAGAGAAAACGGTCTAAGTTTTACTGCAATTAGTATGCAGCAGAGCTTTCAGAAAGTGCCCAAATAATATACATGTTAATTCGAACGCGTTTTGTACGCAAAGTAGCAATCCGCGGGCAATATAAGGCACTTCGAGATGTCTATCCATGTTCTATACCATGCCAATGTAACTATTATATTTTAGCGTTCGCATAGAGCTCCTAGAGTTGTGACCTTGAACGCTCCTTCATAAGTAGATATCTCCTACACGATATAAAAGACGTACAATAGAAAACGGACTAAGTTTTACTGCAATTAGCATTCAGCAGAGCTGCCTAATAATGCCCAGATGATATACACGAAAATTCGAATGCGTTTTGTAAACAAAGCAGCAATCCGTGGGCTATTAAGGACACTTCGCGATGCCTATCCTTTTTCTATACCATGCCATTGATACTACCATATCTTAGCGTTTGCATACAGCACCTAGAGTTGTGACCTTGAACGCTCCTTCATAAGTAGATAACTCCTACACGATAGAAGAGACGTTCAAGAGAAAACGGTCTAAGTTTTACTGCAATTAGTATGCAGCAGAGCTTTCAAAAAGTGCCCAAATAATATACACGTCAATTCGAAAGCGTTTTGTACGCAAAGTAGCAATCCGCGGGCTATATAAGGCACTTCGCTATTTCTATCCATGTTCTATACCATGCCAATGTAACTATCATATCTTAGCGTTCGCATACAGCACCTAGCGTTGTGACCTTGAACGCTCCTTCATAAGTAGATAACTCCTACACGATAGAAAAGACGTTCAAGGGAAAACGGTCTAAGTTTTACTGCAATTAGTATGCAGCAGAGCTTTCAACAAGAGCCCAAATAATATATACGTTAATTCGAACGCGTTTTGTACGCAAAGTAGCAATCCGCGGGCTATATAAGGCACTTTGCGATGTCCATCCATATTCTATACCATGTCAATGTTACTATCATATCTTAGGGTTCGCATAGAGCAATTAGAGCTGTGACCTTGAACGCTCCTTCATAAGTAGATAACTCCTACACGATAGAAAAGACGTTCAAGAGAAAACGGTCTAAGTTTTACTGCAATTGGTATGCAGCAGAGCTTTCAAAAAGTGCCCAAATAATATACACGTCAATTCGAACGCATTTTGTACGCAAAGTAGCAATCCGCGGGCTATATAAGGCACTTCGAGATGCCTATCCATGTTCTACACCATGTCAATGTTACTATCATATCTTAGGGTTCGCATAGAGCACAAGGAGCTGTGACCTTGAACGCGCCTTCATTCGTAGATTACTGCTACACGATAGAAAAGACGTACAAGTAAAAATGGATTTAGTTTTACTGCAATTAGCATGCATCAGAGCTGCCAAATAATGTCCAGATAATATACGCGTTAATTCGAATACGTTTTGTAAACAAAGCAGCAATCCGTGGGCTATTGAGGACACTTAGCGATGCCTTTCCATGTTCTACAGCATGTCAATGTTATTATCATATCTTAGGGTTCGCATAGAGCACAAAGAGCTGTGACCTTGAACGCTCCTTCATTCGTAGATTACTGCCACACGATAGAAAAGACGTACAAGTGAAAATGAATTTAGTTTTACTGCAATTAGATTGCAGCGGAGCTGCCAAATAATGCCCAGATAATATACAAGTTAATTCGAATGCGTTTTGTAAACAAAGCAGCAATCCGTGAGCTATTAAGGACACTTCGCGATGCCTATCCATATTCTATACCATGCCATTGTAACTACCATATCTTAGCGTTTGCATACAGCACCTAGAGTTGTGACCTTGAACGCTCCTTCATAAGTAGATAACTCCTACACGATAGAAAAGACGTTCAAGAGAAAGCGGTCCAAGTTTCACTGCAATTAGTATGCAGCAGAGCTTTCAGAAAATGCCCAAATAATATACACGTTAATTCGAACGCGTTTTGTACGCAAAGTAGCAATCCGCGGGCAATATAAGGCACTTCGCGATGTCTATCCATGTTCTATACCATGCCAATGTAACTATCATATCTTAGCGTCCGCATACAGCATCTAGAGTTGTGACCTTGAACGCTCCTTCATAAGTAGATATCTCCTACACGATATAAAAGACGTACAATAGAAAACGGACTAAGTTTTACTGCAATTAGCATTCAGCAGAGCTGCCTAATAATGCCCAGATGATATACACGAAAATTCGAATGCGTTTTGTAAACAAAGCAGCAATCCGTGGGCTATTAAGGACACTTCGCGATGCCTATCCTTTTTCTATACCATGCCATTGAAACTACCATATCTTAGCGTTTGCATACAGCACCTAGAGTTGTGACCTTGAACGCTCCTTCATAAGTAGATAACTCCTACACGATAGAAAAGACGTTCAAGAGAAAGCGGTCCAAGTTTCACTGCAATTAGTATGCAGCAGAGCTTTCAGAAAATGCCCAAATAATATACACGTTAATTCGAACGCGTTTTGTACGCAAAGTAGCAATCCGCGGGCAATATAAGGCACTTCGCGATGTCTATCCATGTTCTATACCATGCCAATGTAACTATCATATCTTAGCGTCCGCATACAGCATCTAGAGTTGTGACCTTGAACGCTCCTTCATAAGTAGATATCTCCTACACGATATAAAAGACGTAGAATAGAAAACGGACTAAGTTTTACTGCAATTAGCATGCAGCAGAGCTGCCTAATAATGCCCAGATGATATACACGAAAATTCGAATGCGTTTTGTAAATAAAGCAGCAATCCGTGGGCTATTGAGGACACTAAGCGATGCCTTTCCATGTTCTACAGCATGTCAATGTTACTATCATATCTTAGGGTTCGCATAGAGCACAAAGAGCAGTGACCTTGAACGCTCCTTCATTCGTAGATTACTGCTACACGATAGAAAAGACGTACAAGTGAAAATGGATTTAGTTTTACTGCAACTAGCATGCAGCGGAGCTGCCAAATAATGCCCAGATAATATACAAGTTAATTCGAATGCGTTTTGTAAACAAAGCAGCAATCCGTGGGCTATTAAGGACACTTCGCGATGCCTAGCCATTTTCTATACCATGCCATTGTAACTACCATATCTTATCGTTTGCATGCAGCACCTAGAGTTGTGACCATGAACGCTCCTTCATATGTAGATAACTCCTACACGATAGAAAAGACGTTCAAGAGAAAACGGTCAAAGTTTTACAGCAATTAATATTCAGCAGAGCTTTCAGAAAGTGCCCAAATAATATACACATTAAATCGAACGCGTTTTGTACGCAAAGTAGCAATCCGCGGGCAATATAAGGCACTTCGCGATGTCTATCCATGTTCTATACCATGCCAGTGTAACTATCATATCTTAACGTTCGCATAGAGCTCCTAGAGATGTGACCTTGAACGCTCCTTCATAAGTAGATATCTCCTACACGATATAAAAGACGTACAATAGAAAACGGACTAAGTTTTACTGCAATTAGCATGCAGCAGAGCTGCCTAATAATGCCCAGATGATATACACGAAAATTCGAATGCGTTTTGTAAATAAAGCAGCAATCCGTGGGCTATTGAGGACACTAAGCGATGCCTTTCCATGTTCTACAGCATGTCAATGTTACTATCATATCTTAGGGTTCGCATAGAGCACAAAGAGCAGTGACCTTGAACGCTCCTTCATTCGTAGATTACTGCTACACGATAGAAAAGACGTACAAGTGAAAATGGATTTAGTTTTACTGCAACTAGCATGCAGCGGAGCTGCCAAATAATGCCCAGATAATATACAAGTTAATTCGAATGCGTTTTGTAAACAAAGCAGCAATCCGTGGGCTATTAAGGACACTTCGCGATGCTTATCCATTTTCTATACCATGCCATTGTAACTACCATATCTTAGCGTTTGCATACAGCACCTAGAGTTGTGACCTTGATCGCTCCTTCATATGCAGATAACTCCTACACGATAGAAAAGACGTTCAAGAGAAAACGGTCTAAGTTTTACAGCAATTAATATTCAGCAGAGCTTTCAAAAAGTGCCCAAATAATATACACCTTAAATCGAACGCGTTTTGTACGCAAAGTAGCAATCCGCGGGCAATATAAGGCACTTCGCGATGTCTATCCAAGTTCTATACCATGCCAATGTAACTATCATATCTTAGTGTTCGCATACAGCATCTAGAGTTGTCACCTTGAACGCTCCTTCATAAGTAGATAACTCCTACACGATAGAAAAGACGTTCTAGATAAAATGGTCTAAGTTTCACTGCAATTAGAATGCATCAGAGCTTTCAAAAAGTGCCCAATTAATATACACGTCAATTCGAACGCGTTTTGTACGCAAAGTAGGAATCCGCGGGCAATATAAGGCACTTCGCGATGTCTATCCATGTTCTATACCATGCCAATGTAACTATCATATCTTAGCGTCCGCATACAGCATCTAGGGTTGTGACCTTGAACGCTCCTTCATAAGTAGATAACTCCTACACGATATAAAAGAGGTACAATAGAAAACGGACAAAGTTTTACTGCAATTAGCATGCAGCAGAGCTGCCTAATAATGCCCAGATGATATACACGAAAATTCGAATGCGTTTTGTAAACAAAGCAGCAATCCGTGGGCTATTAAGGACACTTCGCGATGCCTCTCCATTTTCTATACCATGCCATTGTAACTACCATATCTCAGCGTTCGCATACAGCACCTAGAGTTGTGACCTTGAACGCTCCTTCATAAGTAGATAACTCCTACACGATAGAAAAGACGTTCAAGAGAAAACGGTCAAAGTTTTACTGCAATTAGTATGCAGCAGAGCTTTCAAAAAGTGCCCAAATAATATACACGTCAATTCGAACGCGTATTGTACGCAAAGTAGCAATCCGCGGGCTATATAAGGCACTTCACGATGTCTATCCATGTTCTATACCATGCCAATGTAACTATCAAGTCGTAGCGTTCGCATAGAGCACCTAGAGTTGTGACCTTGAACGCTCCTTCATAAGTAGATAACTACTACACAATAGAAAAGACGTATAAGTGAAAATGGATTTAGTTTTACTGCAATAAGCATGCAGCAGAGCTGCCAAATAATGCCCAGATAGTATACGCGTTAATTCGAATGCGTTTTGTAAACAAAGCAGCAATCCGTGGGCTATTAAGGACACTTCGCGATGCCTATCCATTTTCTATACCATGCCATTGTAACTACCATATCTCAGCGTTGGCATACAGCACCTAGAGTTGTGACCTTGAACGCTCCTTCATAAGTAGATAACTCCTACACGATAGAAAAGACGTTCAAGAGAAAACGGTCAAATTTTTATTGCAATTAGTATGCAGCAGAGCTTTCAAAAAGTGTCCAAATAATATACACGTCAATTCGAACGCGTTTTGTACGCAAAGTAACAATCCGCGGGCTATATAAGGCACTTCGCGATGTCCATCCATGTTCTATACCATGTCAATGTTACTATCATATCTTAGGGTTCGCATAGAGCAATTAGAGCTGTGACCTTGAACGCTCCTTCATAAGTAGATAACTCCTACACTCTAGAAAAGACGTTCAAGAGAAAACGGTCTAAGTTTTACTGCAATTAGTATGCAGCAGAGCTTTCAAAAAGTGCCCAAATAATATACACGTCAATTCGAACGCATTTTGTACGCAAAGTAGCAATCCGCGGGCTATTAAGGACACTTCGCGATGCCTATCCATTTTCTATACCATGCCATTGTAAATACCATATCTGAGCGTTCGCATACAGCACCTAGAGCTGTGACCTTGAACGCTCCTTCATAAGTAGATAACTCCTACACAATAGAAAAGACGTTCAAGAGAAAACGGTCTAAGTTTTACTCCGCTCCTTCATATGTAGATAACTCCTACACGATAGAAAAGACGTTCAAGAGAAAACGGTCTAAGTTTTACTGCAATTAGTATGCAGCAGAGCTTTCAGAAAATGCCCAAATAATTTACACGTTAATTCGATCGCGTTTTGTACGCAAAGTAGCAATTCGCGGGCAATATAAGGCACTTCGCGATGTCTATCCATGTTCTATACCATGCCAATGTAACTATCATATCTTAGCGTTCGCATACAGCATCTAGAGTTGTGACCTTGAACGCTCCTTCATAAGTAGATAACTCCTACACGATAGAAAAGACGTTCAAGAGAAAACGGACAAAGTTTTCCTGCAATTAGCATGCAGCAGAGCTGCCTAATAATGCCCAGATGATAAACACGAAAATACGAAAATTCGAATGCGTTTTGTATACAAAGCAGCAATCCGTGGGCTATTAAGGACACTTCGCGATACCTATCCATTTTCTATACCATGCCATTGCAACTACCATATCTTAGCGTTCGCATACGGCACCTAGAGTTGTGACCTTGAACGCTCTTTCATAATTAGATAACTCCTACACGATAGAAAAGACGTTCAAGAAATAACGGTCTAAGTTTTACAGCAATTAATATTCAGCAGAGCTTTCAAAAAGTGCCCAAATAATATACACGTTAATTCGAACGCGTTTTGTATGCAAAGTAGCAATCCGCGGGCAATATAAGGCACTTCGTGATGTCTATCCATGTTCTATACCATGCCAATGTAACTATCATATCTTAGCGTTCGCATACAGCATCTAGAGTTGTGACCTTGAACGCTCCTTCATAAGTAGATAACTCCTACAGGATAGAAAAGAAGTTCAAGAGAAAACAGTCTAAGTTTTACTGCAATTAGTATGCAGCAGAGCTTTCAAAAAGTGCCCAAATAATATACACGTCAATTCGAACGCGTTTTGTACACAAAGTAGCAATCCGCGGGCTATATAAGGCACTTCACGATGTCTACCCACGTTATATACTATGCCAATGTAACTATCATATCATAGCGTTCGCATACAGCATCTAGAGTTGTGACCTTGAATGCTCCTTCATAAGTAGATAACTCCTACACGATAGAAAAGACGCTCAAGAGAAAACGGTCTAAGTTTTACTGCAATTAGTATGCAGCAGAGCTTTCAAAAAGTGCCCAAATAATATACACGTCAATTCGAACGCGTTTTGTACGCAAAGTAGCAATCCGCTGGCTATATAAGGCACTTAACGATGTCTATCCATGTTCTATACCATGCCAATGTAACTATCATATCATAGCGTTCGCATACAGCATCTTTAGTTGTGACCTTGAACGCTTTTTAATAAGTAGATAACTTCTATAAGATTTAAAGGATGTATAATAGAAAACGGACAAAGTTTTACTGCAATTAGTATGCAGCAGAGCATTCAGAAAATGCCCAAATAATATACACGTTAATTCGAACGCGTTTTGTACGCAAAGTAGTAATCCGCGCACTAGATAAGTTACTTCACGATGTCTATCCATGTTCTATACCATGCCAATGTAACTATCATATTATAGCGTTTGCATACAGCATCTTTAGATGTGACCTTGAACGCTCCTTCATAAGTAGATAACTCCTACACGATATAAAAGACGTACAATAGAAAACGGACAAAGTTTTACTGCAATTAGCATTTAGCAGAGCTGCCTAATAATGCCCAGATGATATACACGAAAATTCGAATGCGCTTTGTAAACAAAGCAGCAATCCGTGAGCTATTAAGGACACTTCGCGATGCCTATCCATTTTCTATACCATGCCATTGTAACTACCATATCTCAGCGTTCGCATACAGCACCTAGAGTTGTGACCTTGAACGCTCCTTCATAAGTAGATAACTCCTACACGATAGAAAAGACGTTCAAGAGAAAACGGTCTAAGTTTTACTGCAATTAATATGCAGCAGAGCCTTCAAAAAGTGCCCAAATAATATACACGTTAATTCGAACGCGTTTTGTACGCAAAGTAGCAATCCGCGGGCTATATAAGGCACTTCGCTATTTCTATCCATGTTCTATACCATGCCAATGTAACTATCATATCTTAGCGTTCGCATACAGCACCTAGAGTTGTGACCTTGAACGCTCCTTCATAAGTAGATAACTCCCACACGATAGAAAAGACGTTCAAGAGAAAACGGTCTAAGTTTTACTGCAATTAGTATGCAGCAGAGCCTTCAAAAAGTGCCCAAATAATATACACGTTAATTCGAACGCGTTTTGTACGCAAAGTAGGAATCCGCGGGCTATATAAGTTACTTCACGATGTCGATCCATGTTCTATACCCTGCCATTGTAACTACCATATTATAGTGTTTGCATACAGCACCTAGAGTTGTGACCTTGAACGCTCCTTCATAAGGAGATAACTCCTACAGTGTGGAAAAGACGTTCAAGAGAAAACGGTCTAAGTTTTACTGCAATTAGTATGCAGCAGAGCATTCAGAAAATGCCCAAATAATATACACGTTAATTCGAACGCGTTCTGTACGCAAAGTAGTAATCCGCGGGCTATATAAGTTACTTCACGATGTCTATCCATGTTCTATACCATGCCATTGTAACTATCATATCTTAGCGTTCGCATAGAGCTCCTAGAGTTGTGACCTTGAACGCTCCTTCATCTCCTACACGATATAAAAGACGTACAACAGAAAACGGACTAAGTTTTACTGCAATTAGCATTCAGCAGAACTGCCTAATAAAGCCCAGATAATATACACGAAAATTCGAATGCGTTTTGTAAACAAAGCAGCAATCCGTGGGCTATTGAGGACACTTAGCGATGCCTTTCCATGTTCTACAGCATGTCAATGTTGCCCAAAAAGTGGCCAAATAATATACACGCCAATTCGAACGCGTTTTGTACGCAAAATACCAATCCGCGGGCTATATAAGGCACTTCACGATGTCTATCTATATTCTACACCATGCCAATGTAACTATCATATCATAGCGTTCGCATACAGCATCTAGAGTTGTGACCTTGAACGCTCCTTCATAAGTAGATAACTCCTACAAGATAGAAAAGACGTTCAAGAGAAAATGGTCTAAGTTTTACAGCAATTAATATTCAGCAGAGCTTTCAAAAGTGCCCAAATAATATACACGTCAATTCGAACACGTTTTGTACGCAAAGTAGCAATCCGCGGGCTATATAAGGCACTTCACGATGTCTATCTATGTTCTATACCATGCCAATGTAACTATCATGTCTTAGCGATCGCATAGAGCACCTAGAGTTGTGACCTTGAACGCTCCTTCATAAGTAGATAACTACTACACAATAGAAAAGACGTACAAGTGAAAATGGATTTAGTTTTACTGCAATAAGCATGCAGCAGAGCTGCCAAATATTGCCCAGATAATATACGCGTTAATTCGAATGCGTTTTGTAAACAAAGCAGCAATCCGTGGGCTATTAAGGACACTTCGCGATGCCTATCCATATTTTATACCATGCCATTGTAACTACCATATCTTAGCGTTTGCATACAGCACCTAGAGTTGTGACCTTGAACGCTCCTTCATATGTAGATAACTCCTACACGATAGAAAAGACGTTCAAGAGAAATCGGTCTAAGTTTCACTGCAATTAGTATGCAGCAGAGCTTTCAGAAAATGTCCAAATAATATACACGTTAATTCTAACGCGTTTTGTACGCAAAGTAGCAATTCGCGGGCAATATAAGGCACTTCGCGATGTCTATCCATGTTCTATACCGTGCCAATGTAACTATCATATCTTAGCGTCCGCATACAGCATCTAGAGTTGTGACCTTGAACGCTCCTTCATAAGTAGATAACTCCTACACGATAGAAAAGACGTACAAGTGAAAATGGATTTAGTTTTACTGTAATTAGCATTCAGCAGAGCTGCCAAATAATGCCCAGATAATATACCCGTTAATTCGAATGCGTTTTGTAAACAAAGCAGCAATCCGTGGGCTATTAAGGACACTTCGCGATGCCTATCCATTTTCTATACCATGCCATTGTAACTACCATATCCTAGCGTTCGAATACAGCTCCTAGAGTTGCGACCTTGAACGCTCCTTCATAAGTAGATAACTCCTACACGATAGAAAAGATGTTCAAGAGAAAACGGTCTAAGTTTTACTGCAATTAATAATAAGCAGAGCTTTCAAAAGTGCCCAAATAATATACACGTTAATTCGAACGCGTTTTGTACGCAAAGTAGCAATCCGCGGGCTATATAAGGCACTTCGCGATGTCTATCCATGTTCTATACCATGCCAATGTAACTATCATGTCTTAGCGTTCGCATACAGCACCTAGAGTTGTGACCTTGAATGCTCCTTCATAAGTAGATAACTCCCACACGATAGAAAAGACGTTCAAGAGAAAACGGTCTAAGTTTTACTGCAATTAGTATGCAGCAGAGCTTTCAAAAAGTGCCCAAATAATATACACGTTAATTCGAACGCGTTTTGTACGCAAAGTAGCAATCCGCGGGCTACGTAAGTTACTTCACGATGTCTATCCATGTTCTATATCATGCCAATGTAACTATCATATCTTAGCGTTCGCATAGAGCTCCTAGAGTTGTGGCCTTGAACGCTCCTTCATCTCCTACACGATATAAAAGACGTACAATAGAAAACGGACTAAGTTTTACTGCAATTAGCATTCAGCAGAGCTGCCTAATAATGCCCAGATGATATACACGAAAATTCGAATGCGTTTTGTAAACAAAGCAGTAATCCGTGGGCTATTGAGGGCACTTCGCGATGCCTATCCATGTTCTACACCATGTCAATGATACTATCATATCTTAGGGTTCGCATAGAGCACAAAGAGCTGTGACCTTGAACGCTCCTTCAATCGTAGATTACTGCTACACGATAGAAAAGACGTACAAGTGAAAATGGATTTAGTTTTACTGCAATTAGCATGCAGCGGAGCTGCCAAATAATGCCCAGATAATATACGCGTTAATTCGAATGCGTTTTGTAAACAAAGCAGCAATCCGTGGGCTATTAAGGACACTTCGCGATGCCTATCCATGTTCTACACCATGTCAATGATACTATCATATCTTAGGGTTCGCATAGAGCACAAGGAGCTGTGACCTTGAACGCGCCTTCATTCGTAGTTACTGCTACACGATAGAAAAGACGTACAAGTGAAAATGGATTTAGTTTCACTGCAATTAGCATGTAGCAGAGCTGCCAAATAATGCCCAAATAATATACGCGTTAATTCGAATGCGTTTTGTAAACAAAGCAGCAATCCGTGGGCTATTAAGGACACTTCGCGATGCCTATCCATTTTCTATACCATGCCATTGTAACTACCATATCTTAGCGTTTGCATACAGCACCAAGAGTTGTGACCTTGAACGCTCCTTCATAAGTAGATAACTCCTACACGATAGGAAAGACGTTCAAGAGAAAACAGTCTAAGTTTTACTGCAATTATTATGCAGCAGAGCTTTCAGAAAATGCTCAAATAATATACACGTTAATTCGAACGCGTTTTTTACGCAAAGTAGGAATCCGCGGGCAATATAAGGCACTTCGCGATGTCTATCCATGTTCTATACCATGCCAATGTAACTATCATATCTTAGCGTTCGCATACAGCATCTAGAGTTGTGACCTTGAACGCTCCTTCATAAGTAGATAACTCCTACACGATAGAAAAGACGTTAAAGAGAAAACGGTCTAAGTTTTACTGCAATTAGTATGCAGCAGAGCTTTCAGAAAATGCCCAAATAATATACACGTTAATTCGAACGCGTTTTGTACGCAAAGTAGCAATCCGCGGGCAATATAAGGCACTTCGCGATGTCGATCCATGTTCTATACCATGCCAATGTAACTATCATATCTTAGCATTCGCATACAGCACCAACAGTTGTGACCTTGAACGCTCCTTCATAAGTAGATAACTCCTACACGATATAAAAGACGTACAATAGAAAACGGACAAAGTTTTACTGCAATTAGCATGAAGCAGAGCTGCCTAATAATGCCCAGATGATATACACGAAAATTCGAATGCGTTTTGTAAACAAAGCAGCAATCCGTGGAATATTAAGGACACTTCGCGATGCCTATCCATTTTCTATACCATGCCATTGTAACTATCATATCTTAGCGTTTGCATACAGCATCTAGAGTTGTGACCTTGAACGCTCCTTCATAAGTAGATAACTCCTACACGATAGAAGAGACGTTAAAGAGAAAACGGTCTAAGTTTTACTGCAATTAGTATGCAGCAGAGCTTTCAGAAAATGCCCAAATAATATACACGTTAATTCGAACGCGTTTTGTACGCAAAGTAGCAATCCGCGGGCTATATAAGGCACTTCGCTATTTCTATCCATGTTCTATACCATGCCAATGTAACTATCATTTCTTAGCGTTCGCATACAGCACCTAGAGTTGTGACCTTGAACGCTCCTTCATAAGTAGATAACTCCTACACGATAGAAAAGACGTTCAAGAGAAAACGGTCTAAGTTTTACTGCAATTAGTATGCAGCAGAGCTTTCAAAAAGTGGCCAAATAATATACACGTCAATTCGAACGCGTTTTGTACGCAAAGTAGCAATCCGCGGGCTATATAAGGCACTTTACGATGTCTATCTATGTTCTATACCATGCCAATGTAACTATCATGTCTTAGCGATAGCATAGAGCACCTAGAGTTGTGACCTTGAACGCTCCTTCATAAGTAGGTAAGTACTACATAATATAAAAAAAGGAAAGGGGAAATGGATTTAGTTTTACTGCAATAAGCATGCAGCAGAGCTGCCAAATAATGCCCAGATAATATACGCCTTAATTCGAATGCGTTTTGTAAACAAAGCAGCAATCCGTGGGCTATTAAGGACACTTCGCGATGCCTATCCATATTCTATACAATGCCATTGTAACTACCATATCTTAGCGTTTGCATACAGCACCTAGAGTTGTGACCTTGAACGCTCCTTCATAAGTAGATAACTCCTACACGATAGAAAAGACGTTAAAGAGAAAACGGTCTAAGTTTCACTGCAATTAATATTCAGCAGAGCTTTCAAAAAGTGCCCAAATAAAATACACGTTAATTCGAACGCGTTTTGTACGCAAAGTAGCAATCCGCTGGCTATATAAGGCACTTCGCTATTTCTATCCATGTTCTATACCATGCCAATGTAACTATCATATCTTAGCGTTCGCATACAGCAACTAGAGTTGTGACCTTGAACGCTCCTTCATAAGTAGATAACTCCTACACGATAGAAAAGACGTTCAAGAGAAAACGGTCTAAGTTTAACTGCAATTAGTATGCAGCAGAGCTTTCAGAAAATGCCCAAATAATATACACGTTAATTCGAACGCGTTTTGTACGCAAAGTAGCAATCCGCGGGCAATATAAGGCACTTCGCGATGTCGATCCATGTTCTATACCATGCCAATGTAACTATCATATCTTATCATTCGCATACAGCACCAAGAGTTGTGACCTTGAACGCTCCTTCATAAGTAGATAACTCCTACATGATATAAAAGACGTACAATAGAAAACGGACGAAGCAGCAATCCGTGGTCTATTAAGGACACTTCGCGATGCCTATCCATTTTCTATACCATGCCATTGTAACTATCATATCTTAGCGTTTGCATACAGCATCTAGAGTTGTGACCTTGAACGCTCCTTCATAAGTAGATAACTCCTACACGATAGAAGAGACGTTAAAGAGAAAACGGTCTAAGTTTTACTGCAATTAGTATGCAGCAGAGCTTTCAGAAAATGCCCAAATAATATACACGTTAATTCGAACGCGTTTTGTAAGCAAAGTAGCAATCCGCGGGCTATATAAGGCACTTCGCTATTTCTATCCATGTTCTATACCATGCCAATGTAACTATCATATCTTAGCGTTCGCATACAGCACCTAGAGTTGTGACCTTGAACGCTCCTTCATAAGTAGATAACTCCTACACGATAGAAAAGACGTTCAAGGGAAAACGGTCTAAGTTTTACTGCAATTAGTATGCAGCAGAGCTTTCAAAAAGAGCCCAAATAATATATACGTAAATTCGAACGCGTTTTGTACGCAAAGTAACAATCCGCGGGCTATATAAGGCACTTCGCGATGTCCATCCATGTTCTATACCATGTCAGTGTTACTATCATATCTTAGGGTTCGCATAGAGCAATTAGAGCTGTGATTTTGAACGCTCCTTCATAAGTAGATAACTCCTACACTCTAGAAAAGACGTTCAAGAGAAAACGGTCTAAGTTTTACTGCAATTAGTATGCAGCAGAGCTTTCAAAAAGTGCCCAAATAATATACACGTCAATTCGAACGCATTTTGTACGCAAAGTAGCAATCCGCGGGCTATATAAGACACTTCGCGATGCCTATCCATATTCTACACCATGTCAATGTTACTATTATATCTTAGGGTTCGCATAGAGCACAAGGAGCTGTGACCTTGAACGCGCCTTCATTCGTAGATTACTGCTACACGATAGAAAAAACGTACAAGAGAAAATGGATTTAGTTTTACTGCAATTAGCATGCAGCAGAGCTGCCTAATAATGCCCAGATGATATACACGAAAATTCGAATGCGTTTTGTAAACAAAGCAGCAATCCGTGGGCTATTAAGGACACTTCGCGATGCCTATCCATATTCTATACCATGCCATTGTAACTACCATATCTTAGCGTTTGCATACAGCACCTAGAGTTGTGACCTTGAACGCTCCTTCATAATTAGATAACTCTTACACGATAGAAAAGACGTTCAAGAGAAAACGGTCTAAGTTTTACTGCAATTAATATTCAGCAGAGCTTTCAAAAAGTGCCCAAATAATATACACGTTAAATCGAACGCGTTTTGTACCCAAAGTAGCAATCCGCGGGCTATATAAGGCACTTCGCTATTTCTATCCATGTTCTATACCATGCCAATGTAACTATCATATCTTAGCGTTCGCATACAGCATCTAGAGTTGTGACCTTGAACGCTCCTTCATAAGTAGATAACTCTTACACGATAGAAAAGACGTTCAAGAGAAAACGGTCTAAGTTTTACTACAATTAGTATGGAGCAGAGCTTTCAAAAAGTGCCCAAACAATATACACGTCAATTCGAACGCGTTTTGTACGCAAAGTAGCAATCCACGGGCTATATAAGGCACTTCACGATGTCTATCCATGTTCTATACCATGCCAATGTAACTATCATATCTTAGCGTTCGCATAGAGCTCCTAGAGTTGTGACCTTGAACGCTCCTTCATCTCCTACACGATAGAAAAGACGTACAATAGAAAACGGACTAAGTTTTACTGCAATTAGCATTCAGCAGAGCTGCCTAATAATGCCCAGATGATATACACGAAAATTCGAATGCGTTTTGTAAACAAAGCAGCAATCCGTGGGCTATTGAGGACACTTAGCGATGCCTTTCCATGTTCTACAGCATGTCAATGTTACTATCATATCTTAGGGTTCGCATAGAGCACAAAGAGCTGTGACCTTGAACGCTCCTTCATTCGTAGATTACTGCTACACGATAGAAAAGACGTACAAGTGAAAATGGATTTAGTTTTACTGCAATTAGCATGTAGTGGAGCTGCCAAATAATGCCCAGATAATATACAAGTTAATTCGAATGCGTTTTGTAAACAAAGCAGCAATCCGTGGGCTATTAAGGACACTTCGCGATGCCTATCCATTTTCTATACCTAGCCATTGTAACTACAATATCTTAGCGTTTGCATACAGCACCAAGAGTTGTGACCTTGAACGCTCCTTCATAAGTAGATAACTCCTACACGATAGAAATGACGTTCAAGAGAAAACGGTCTAAGTTTTACTACAATTAGCATGCAGCAGAGCTGCCAAATATTGCCCAGATAATATACGCGTTAATTCGAATGCGTTTTGTAAACAAAGCAGCAATCCGTGGGCTATTAAGGACACTTCGCGATGCCTATCCATTTTCTATACCATGCCATTGTAACTACCATATCTTAGCGTTCGCATACAGCACCTAGAGTTGTGACCTTGAACGCTCCTTCATAAGTAGATAACTCCTACACAATAGAAAAGACGTTCAAGAGAAAACGGTCTAAGTTTTACTGCAATTAATATTCAGCAGAGCTTTCGAAAAGTGACCAAATAATATACACGTTAATTCGAACGCGTTTTGTACCCAAAGTAGCAATCCGCGGCCAATATAAGGCACTTCGCGATGTCTATCCATGTTCTATACCATGCCAATGTAACTATCATATTTTAGCGTTCGCAAACAGCATCTAGAGTTGTGACCTTGTACGCTCCTTCATAAGTAGATAACTCCTACACGATAGAAAAGACGTTCAAGAGAAAACGGTCTAAGTTTTACTGCAATTAGTATGCAGCAGAGCTTTCAAAAAGTGGCCAAATAATATACACGTCAATTCGAACGCGTTTTGTACGCAAAGTAGCAATCCGCGGGCTATATAAGGCACTTCACGATGTCTATCTATGTTCTATACCATGCCAATGTAACTATCATGTCTTAGCGATAGCATAGAGCACCTAGAGTTGTGACCTTGAACGCTCCTTCATAAGTAGGTAACTACTACATAATATAAAAAAAAGGAAAGGGGAAATGGATTTAGTTTTACTGCAATAAGCATGCAGCAGAGCTGCCAAATAATGCCCAGATAATATACGCCTTAATTCGAATGCGTTTTGTAAACAAAGCAGCAATCCGTGGGCTATTAAGGACACTTCGCGATGCCTATCCATATTCTATACAATGCCATTGTAACTACCATATCTTAGCGTTTGCATACAGCACCTAGAGTTGTGACCTTGAACGCTCCTTCATAAGTAGATAACTCCTACACGATAGAAAAGACATTAAAGAGAAAACGGTCTAAGTTTCACTGCAATTAATATTCAGCAGAGCTTTCAAAAAGTGCCCAAATAAAATACACGTTAATTCGAACGCGTTTTGTACGCAAAGTAGCAATCCGCTGGCTATATAAGGCACTTCGCTATTTCTATCCATGTTCTATACCATGCCAATGTAACTATCATATATTAGCGTTCGCATACAGCAACTAGAGTTGTGACCTTGAACGCTCCTTCATAAGTAGATAACTCCTACACGATAGAAAAGACGTTCAAGAGAAAACGGTCTAAGTTTAACTGCAATTAGTATGCAGCAGAGCTTTCAGAAAATGCCCAAATAATATACACGTTAATTCGAACGCGTTTTGTACGCAAAGTAGCAATCCGCGGGCAATATAAGGCACTTCGCGATGTCGATCCATGTTCTATACCATGCCAATGTAACTATCATATCTTATCATTCGCATACAGCACCAAGAGTTGTGACCTTGAACGCTCCTTCATAAGTAGATAACTCCTACATGATATAAAAGACGTACAATAGAAAACGGACGAAGCAGCAATCCGTGGGCTATTAAGGACACTTCGCGATGCCTATCCATTTTCTATACCTAGCCATTGTAACTACCATATCTTAGGTTTTGCATACAGCACCAAGAGTTGTGACCTTGAACGCTCCTTCATAAGTAGATAACTCCTAGACGATAGAAATGACGTTCAAGAGAAAACGGTCTAAGTTTTACTACAATTAGCATGCAGCAGAGCTGCCAAATATTGCCCAGATAATATTCGCGTTAATTCGAATGCGTTTTGTAAACAAAGCAGCAATCCGTGGGCTATTAAGGACACTTCGCGATGCCTATCCATTTTCTATACCATGCCATTGTAACTACCATATCCTAGCGTTTGCATACAGCACCTAGAGTTGTGACCTTGAACGCCCCTTCATATGTAGATAACTCCTACACGATAGAAAAGACGTTCAAGAGAAAACGGTCTAAGTTTTACAGCAATTAATATTCAGCAGAGCTTTCGAAAAGTGCCCAAATAATATACACGTTAATTCGAACGCGTTTTGTACGCAAAGTAGCAATCCGCGGGCTATATAAGGCACTTCACGATGTCTATCTATGTTCTATACCATGCCAATGTAACTATCATGTCTTAGCGATAGCATAGAGCACCTAGAGTTGTGACCTTGAACGCTCCTTCATAAGTAGATAACTACTACATAATATAAAAAAAAAGGAAAGGGGAAATGGATTTAGTTTTACTGCAATAAGCATGCAGCAGAGCTGCCAAATAATGCCCAGATAATATACGCCTTAATTCGAATGCGTTTTGTAAACAAAGCAGCAATCCGTGGGCTATTAAGGACACTTCGCGATGCCTATCCATTTTCTATACCATGCCATTGGAACTACCATATCTTAACGTTTGCATACAGCACCTAGAGTTGTGACCTTGAACGCTCCGTCATAAGTAGATAACTCCTACACGATAGAAAAACGTTCAAGAGAAAACGGTCTAAGTTTTACTGCAATTAGTATGCAGCAGAGCTTTCAGAAAATGTCCAAATAATATACACGTTAATTCGAACGCGTTTTGTACGCAAAGTAGCAATCCGCGGGCAATATAAGGCACTTCGCGATGTCTATCCATGTTCTATACCATGCCAATGTAAGTATCATATCTTAGCGTTCGTATACAGCACCTAGAGTTGTGACCTTGAACGCTCCTTCATAAGTAGTTAACTCCCACACGATAGAAAAGACGTTCAAGAGAAAACGGTCTAAGTTTTACTGCAATTAGTATGCAGCAGAGCCTTCAAAAAGTGCACAAATAATATACACGTTAATTCGAACGCGTTTTGTACGCAAAGTAGCAATCCGCGGGCTATATAAGGCACTTCACGATGTCTATCCATGTTCTATACCATGCCAATGTAACTATCATATCTTACCGTTCGCATACAGCATCTAGAGTTGTGACCTTGAACGCTCCTTCATAAGTAGATAACTCCTACACGATAGAAAAGACGTTCAAGAGAAAACGGTCTAAGTTTTACTGCAATTAGTATGCAGCAGAGCTTTCAAAAAGTGCCCAAATAATATACACGTCAATTCGAACGGGTTTTGTACGCAAAGTAGCAATCCGCGGGCTATATAATCACTTCACGATGTCCATCCATGTTCAATTCCATGCCAATGTAACTATCATATCTTACCGTTCGCATACAGCATCTAGAGTTGTGACCTTGAACGCTCCTTCATAAGTAGATAACTCCTACACGATAGAAAAGACGTTCAAGAGAAAACGGTCTAAGTTTTACTGCAATTAGTATGCACCAGAGCTTTCAAAATGTGCCCAAATAATATACACGTTAATTCGAACGCGTTTTGTACGCAAAGTACTGCAGATGATATACACGAAAATTCGAATTCGTTTTGTAAACAAAGCAGCAATCCGTGGGCTATTAAGGACACTTCGCGATGCCTATCCATTTTCTATACCATGCCATTGTAACTACCATATCTTAGCGTTCGCATACAGCACCTAGAGTTGTGACCTTGAACGCTCCTTCATAAGTAGATAACTCCTACACAATAGAAAAGACGTTCAAGAGAAAACGGTCTAAGTTTTACTGCAATTAATATTCAGCAGAGCTTTTAAAAAGTGCCCAAATAATATACACGTTAATTCGAACGCGTTTTGTACGCAAAGTAGCAATCCGCGGGTTATTAAGGCATTTCGCGATGTCTATCCATGTTCTATGCCTTGCCATTGTAACTACCATATTTTAGAGTTCGCATACAGCACCTAGAGTTGTGACCCTGAACGCTCCTTCATAAGTAGATAACTCCTACACGCTAGGAAAGACGTTCAAGAGAACACGGTCTAAGTTTTACTGCAATTA
The DNA here is from genome assembly GCA_964058915.1 of Tetropium fuscum. Lineage (NCBI taxonomy): Eukaryota > Metazoa > Arthropoda > Insecta > Coleoptera > Cerambycidae > Tetropium > Tetropium fuscum. Next base: position 108,463 of record CAXKVY010002578.1, read on the forward strand.
GTATGCAGCAGAGCTTTCAGAAAATGCCCAAATAATATACACGTTAATTCGAACGCGTTTTGTACGCAAAGTAGCAATCCGCGGGCAATATAAGGCACTTCGCGATGTCTATCCATGTTCTATACCATGCCAATGTAACTATCATATCTTAGCGTTCGCATAGAGCTCCTAGAGTTGTGACCTTGAACGCTCCTTCATAAGTAGATATCTCCTACACGATATAAAAGACGTACAATAGAAGACGGACTAAGTTTTACTGCAATTAGCATTCAGCAGAGCTGCCTAATAATGCCCAGATGATATACACGAAAATTCGAATGCGTTTTCTAAACAAAGCAGCAATACGTGGGCTATTGAGGACACTTAGCGATGCCTTTCCATGTTCTACAGCATGTCAATGTTACTATCATATCTTAGCGTTTGCATACAGCACCTAGAGTTGTGACCTTGAACGCTCCTTCATAAGTAGATAACTCCTACACGATAGAAAAGACGTTCAAGAGAAAACGGTCTAAGTTTTACTGCAATTAGTATGCAGCAGAGCTTTCAGAAAATGCCCAAATAATATACACGTTAATTCGAACGCGTTTTGTACGCAAAGTAGCAATCCGCGGGCAATATAAGGCACTTCGCGATGTCGATCCATGTTCTATACCATGCCAATGTAACTATCATATCTTATCATTCGCATACAGCACCAAGAGTTGTGACCTTGAACGCTCCTTCATAAGTAGATAACTCCTACACGATATAAAAGACGTACAATAGAAAACGGACAAAGTTTTACTGCAATTAGCATGCAGCAGAGCTGCCTAATAATGCCCAGATGATATACACGAAAATTCGAATGCGTTTTGTAAACAAAGCAGCAATCCGTGGGCTATTAAGGACACTTCGCGATGCCTATCCATTTTCTATACCATGCCATTGTAACTACCATATCTTAGCGTTTGCATACAGCACCTAGAGTTGTGACCTTGATCGCTCCTTCATAAGTAGATAACTCCTAAACGATAGAAAAGACGTTCAAGAGAAAACGGTCTAAGTTCCACTGCAATTAGTATGCAGCAGAGCTTTCAGAAAATGCCCAAATACTATACACGTTAATTCGAACGCGTTTTGTACGCAAAGTAGCAATCCGCGGGCAATATAAGGCACTTCGCGATGTCTATCCATGTTCTATACCATGCCAATGTAACTATCATATCTTAGCGTTCGCATACAGCATCTAGAGTTGTGACCTTGAACGCTCCTTCATAAGTAGATTACTCCTACACGATAGAAAAGACGTTCAAGAGAAAACGGTCAAAGTTTTACTGCAATTAGTATGCAGCAGAGCTTTCAAAAAGTGCCCAAATAATATACACGTCAATTCGAAAGCGTTTTGTTCGCAAAGTAGCAATCCGCGGGCTATATAAGACACTTCGTTATTTCTATCCATGTTCTACACCATGCCAATGTAACTATCATATCTTAGCGTTCGCATACAGCACCTAGCGTTGTGACCTTGAACGCTCCTTCATAAGTAGATAACTCCTACACAATAGGAAAGACGTTCAAGAGAAAATGGTCTAAGTTTTACTGCAATTAGTATGCAGCAGAGCTTTCAGAAAATGCCCAAATAATATACACGTTAATTCGAACGCGTTTTGTACGCAAAGTAACAATCCGCGGGCAATATAAGGCACTTCGCGATGTCTATCCATGTTCTATACCATGCCAATGTAACTATCATATCTTAGCGTTCGCATAGAGCTCCTAGACTTGTGACCTTGAACGCTCCTTCATAAGTAGATATCTCCTACACGATATAGAAGACGTACAATAGACAACGGACTAAGTTTTACTGCAATTAGCATTCAGCAGAGCTGCCTAATAATGCCCAGATGATATACACGAAAATTCGAATGCGTTTTGTAAACAAAGCAGCAATCCGTGGGCTATTAAGGACACGTCGCGATGCCTATCCATATTCTATACCATGCCATTGTAACTACCATATCTTAGCGTTTGCATACAGCACCTAGAGTTGTGACCTTGAACGCTCCTTCATAAGTAGATAACTCCTACACGATAGAAAAGACGTTCAAGAGAAAACGGTCTAAGTTTTACTGCAATTAGTATGCAGCAGAGCTTTCGGAAAATGCCCAAATAATATACACGTTAATTCGAACGCGTTTTGTACGCAAAGTAGCAATCCGCGGGCAATATAAGGCACTTCGCGATGTCGATCCATGTTCTATACCATGCCAATGTAACTATCATATCTTATCATTCGCATACAGCACCAAGAGTTGTGACCTTGAACGCTCCTTCATAAGTAGATAACTCCTACACGATATAAAAGACGTACAATAGAAAACGGACAAAGTTTTACTGCAATTAGCATGCAGCAGAGCTGCCTAATAATGCCCAGATGATATACACGAAAATTCGAATGCGTTTTGTAAACAAAGCAGCAATCCGTGGGCTATTAAGGACACTTCGCGATGCCTATCCATTTTCTATACCATCCCATTGTAACTACCATATCTTGGCGTTCGCATACAGCACCTAGAGTTGTGACCTTGAACGCTCCTTCATAATTAGATAACTCTTACACGATAGAAAAGACGTTCAAGAGAAAACGGTCTAAGTTTTACTGCAATTAATATTCAGCAGAGCTTTCAGAAAGTGCCCAAATAATATACACGTTACATCGAACGCGTTTTGTACGCAAAGTAGCAATCCGCGGGCTATATAAGGCACTTCGCTATTTCTATCCATGTTCTATACCATGCCAATGTAACTATCATATCTTAGCGTTCGCATACAGCATCTAGAGTTGTGACCTTGAACGCTCCTTCATAAGTAGATAACTCTTACACGATAGAAAAGACGTTCAAGAGAAAACGGTCTAAGTTTTACTACAATTAGTATGCAGCAGAGCTTTCAGAAAATGCCCAAATAATATACACGTTAATTCGAACGCGTTTTGTACGCAAAGTAGCAATCCGCGGGCAATATAAGGCACTTCGCGATGTCGATCCATGTTCTATACCATGCCAATGTAACTATTGTAAGAGAGTATTTTTCTCATTTATTATAGATTGCATATTATATATTGTTTACCACAAAATGGCATTATTAAATAGTCTTTAAACTCCAGACACACTTGTTTCGATTTAATGCTTGACACCTTATGTAAGATCATTTGATTAGGTCACCAAATAGCTGAGAGACTTGAGTAATGTTATGCTTGGGCAGGACGATGCACGGAGAGAGAAAAGCATTAGGCAGTTAGTATGTGAGTGCTCGCATGAATGCACGTTTTGTGCGATATAGGCCAAATAAAGAGTATTATACATAATGTGAAAACGAGTATGTTACATGTAATAGTTCACCCCTAGTGCACTGTTGCCCGGCATGAGACCGTGGTTCCTTCGAGCGGGATCACTCACAACTTGGGGGTGTTGTGGGCTGCTCGAATGACGTGATGCAGGTGGAGAGGGTAGCCTCATTAGGTGCCCCCGATCCGGTCATTGGAATGCCAACCCCAATGGGGTGGGCGTTCGGGGAAGCCTCAACTTATTTCAGGGTGGCGCTAGCTAGTTGTCGAAGAATTCATCATTAAGTAATAGAATTAATAAATGCAACGTAGACTCCAACCATATGACACTGGACGAACTGATGGCGAGGGGGTGGAGACCCTCGGTGAGTACTTTAGATTGTTCCAATGCTAACAGATCAGTAATTGTTATATTTATTTGCATGCTCCCGTTATTGTAACCTGCCCACGAGAAAGTACCGATGTGCAAGTACCAAAGTGAACCTCTTTGTGAGAACCCGCGGGGAATCAGGTGAGGATAATTTAACCCAATTTACATTCAGGTGTGGGGTTAAAACAAATGGTTCACTTTGCGGTACGAATATTGAGAAATTGTTTAATTATTTCATTTTCTCCTAGCTATGATTTTTATTATTGATTGGCAACAAGGCACCTATTACGTTCGATCAGTGTGATTGTTTTTGTCTTGATAACTGAATTTCTTGCTCGCTCTTTTTTAAAAAACAACCAGCAAATAATATATTATATAAAACGCTAAACGCAGTTAACGCTGCATTGTTGAGACATAAAGGTGACTTAAATTTTGGTGTAAAATAGTAATTAATAATATACGTGTGAAAAGTGCAATTATTGAATTAAACAAGGTGTGATTAGCTTAAAGACTAGCATACATAATATACATATAGTGAATTTGTGTTGGTTACTGCCTAAGTAACAGGTGAGCGAATTACAAGCATTATTTTGCATGTTATGAACTGGTTGATCTATTAATGACATGTGGCACTTACTATTAGGTATTTCGCGTATTGTTTTCATTTGGCTTTAGATTACAAAAATTAATATTCATGAAAACATCATGAAAGTGATCGTTGATTTTGTGCTGGCGACGCGGTCCTTGAAGCGGCCGATTCAAGACGCCGCGCCACCAGGCATTTATAAACATTTTTTACAGAGCGTGTTCGAAGACATGCATAGGTGCGTAACTTTTTGTAGATGTTTTACATAATATTAAATAATCTTGGGTGCCACATGCATTTTGTTAGGTGGAATTTTAAGACTATTTTCCCTTATAATCATAGAATGACTGAACCCTACAAGCAAGTTTCGCGTAAAAGGAGGAAAGTTAATTCTCCTGAACCCTCAGTTGCGCCACGCGATGAAGAAAATTCTATAATACCGCAGAACGTGACGAAATCGACGTCTACTGATGAACAAATCGAAGATTTGGCAAGTGTGGTTCAAAATATGGTGCAGTGTTGACGAATTGAAACAACTATATGGGTGGAATGAAGAAACAACCATTTTCTACGCGATTGGGAAATTAGAAGGACTCGCTAAAACTTGGTACCATACCATTTACCAAGTATCCAGTATACTTGGGAGCAATGGAAGGATATTTTGGTAAAAGCTTTTCCTTCCAAGCGCGACTATTTCAGAGACCTTCAAGGAATGATGCAAAGAACTAAACGAAGAGATGAATCTTTCATTATTTATTATTATGAGAAAGTCGCTCTACTAAATCAGTGCAAGATAACTGATTCGGACGCAGTTGCGTGCATAATTGGTGGTATTTCGGACGCAACAATACAGGCAGCTGCTAGGGCCAACGATTATCAGAATCCGGAGCCTTTATTAAACTTTCTGAAGTCTTGTGATGTGGATCAGCCAAGTACTTCAAGGCAGACTGTAGCGCCTTTTTTCAAACGGAACTCTGGCAAACATTTTGAAAAACTAAAAATGCATTCAGCTAAACCATTTACCTGTTTCAAATGCAACCGAGTAGGGCATAAAGCATCGGAATGTCGATATCCAACTTGCGGCAACTGTAAACGAGTCGGACATAGGACTGAAGAGTGTAACAATACTTCGAGCCAGAAGAGCAAAGTTAAAGGAAGTTCAACAGAAAAGGTGTTGTGACTAGTAACAGACAGCAATAACAAATATTTTAAACAGGTGTTTGTGAGTAAAAATCAAATACAGGCGTCTATAGATTTCGGATCAAGTTGTAATATAATTAAACTATCTGATGCGCTTAATTTGGGGATACCCATTGATAAAACTTGCAATACATGCATTAAGGGATATGGATCGGCACAAGTAACGGCGATTGATAAAATTACATTTGATCTGGAAGTCGATGAAGTGTGCAAAAGTATTATTGCTCTGGTAGTTCCTGATCATATTCAAGATGAGCCACTATTAATTGGTCAACAGTTTACCGAACAGCCCGACATCATCGTAACTAAGACAAATACGAAACTGAAGTTTGGGTTACGACAGAGCGACAGTGTGAAGAGCCGCATACCAATGAAGGTTCCCTTATGGCTTAAAGAGGCAATGGTAATACCATCAGGTCACGTCGGTAATGTACGAGTACGAAGCAAAATACCTTTTGAAGGAGACCTTTTAGTAGATGCTGCTATGAGGTACGAACCAGGTAACGAGTATGCCACACCTCGTGTACTCGTGTATGTTGGTTCTCAAAGTGAAACAATATTACCAATAATGAACTTATCAGGCAAGGATCTCACATTGACCACAAACAAACCCTTAGTTCGAGCTGTTCGATGCATTCCTGCATCCGAAAATGATCATGAAAGCGTTCTTCATCTAGAAGCTAATAATTTAACACCACTTAAAGAATCTGATCTTAACATAGGTACGGATGATGTAAAAATGAGGACAGAATTATTAAAATTATTAAAGCAGTATCGCGGATGTTTTGCAGAAACAGTACAAGAATTAGGTGTATCTAAGTCTGTACAAATTGAAATTAAACTCGACGATGATACTTCTTTTAGATATCGTCCATATTGACTCTCAGAACAAGAGAAAGAAGGTGTCAGAAATATTATCAGTGAACTGCTAGGGGCTGGAATAATTCAGGCATCAGAGTCTCCATATGCTTCACCAATCCTTCTGGTGAAGAAAAAGAATGGGCACGATCGGATGTGTATCGACTACCGAAAATTAAACTCAAAAACTGTCAAGAGTAGGTACCCATTACCACGGGTCGATGAACAAATTGACCGACTTCGAAATTGCTGCGTATTTTCGGCGCTCGATTTGAGTAGTGGCTATCACCAGGTACGTGTAGCGGAAAACAGCAAACATCTTACGGCATTTATTACACCTGAAGGTCAATTTGAATATAACCGAATGCCTTTTGGGTTATGTAACGCACCTGCCGTATTTCAGCAGGTAAAATCCTTAGCCATTACCGAGAAATTGCCGCAGTGTATTTAGATGATATAGTTATACCCAGTAGAAAACATTAGTAACTTAGCTACGGTATTACAAGTTTTGAAATATTGAAGAGGTTGACTGGGTATTATCAGCACAATTATCCGACGAAAAATTAAAATTAATACATGAGATATTATCCAAACCGCCCACTAATGATTATGAGAAAGGAATTTACACAAATTATGCCCTACGTAACAATAGAATTTATCGCATCACTGTACGTGGAATACAATGGGTGGTTCCGCGAGGATTTAGGCATCAAGTTGTTAACTGAGCACATGATAAATCAGGATACTTTGCTTGTGAGAAGACTCTTGAAATCATGTGTTCGAAATATTGTTTCCCACGTATGCGAGGATACGTTCAAAAATATATATCCAGTTGTATACCATGTTTATATAACAAGATACCTTCCGGAAGACGGGAGGGTTTCTTACATCCAATTGCAAAAGAACCGGTTCCATTCCATACAATCCATTTAGATCACTTAGGTCCATTCCGAAAAACTTCATTTGGAAATCAATATTTGATTGTACTAATTGATGCTTTTACAAAATACGTATTAATGAAATCAGTCAAAACTACGAAATCTAGGCCAGTGTTAATTTTTTAGAGATCACCTTTAACATCTTCGGTGTACCAAATCGTATTATTGCTGACAGAGGAACAGCATTTACCTCCAAACAAATTAGGGAATATTGCCAAAAATACAATATTCAACTGGTACTCAATGCCGTGTCTACGCCTAGAGCCAATGGGCAAGTGGAGAGGCTAAATCGTACCATATTATCATCATTCGCAACTATGTCTGCGACTGAAAATACCTGGGATAAACATGTGGAACAAGTTCAATTTGCTGTTAACAACACAATCCATCAAACTATCAATAAGTCTCCGAGTCAAGTATTAATGGGATATAGACCTAGACCTAAAGCCGATAGCATAGTATCAGCCGAAATAGATTTACAACCAGTTATAGACGATATTGCGGAATTAAGAAAGGAAGTATCGGAGAGAATTGTGAATAAACAAAGGGATTCAAAGCGTCGGTTTGACGAACACAGAAAACCACCCAGAGTATATAAAAATGGTGATTTGGTGTTAATACTAATGAATAAGCCAGCTGAAGGACAAAGTAAAAAACTATCGCCTAAATATGCTGGACCCATGATGGTAACTGAGGTATTGCCTAATGACAGATATCAGGTTAAGGATATGCCGGGTTCCATTAGAAATGGAGGTAAGAAATATCACAATGTTATCGCTGTCGACAGAATGAAACCATGGATCTCATCCGGAGGCGTCGGATATAACAGACAGTGACAGTGGGCATGACGGAGTACCATTACCGGACGTTTCCGATTCAGAAATATTGTAGATTATTGTAGTGTCTCGAGGACGAGACTCTTGTAGGTTGGCCGAATGTAAGAGAGTATTTTTCTCATTTATTATAGATTGCATATTATATATTGTTTACCACAAAATGGCATTATTAAATAGTCTTTAAACTCCAGACACACTTGTTTCGATTTAATGCTTGACACCTTATGTAAGATCATTTGATTAGGTCACCAAATAGCTGAGAGACTTGAGTAATGTTATGCTTGGGCAGGACGATGCACGGAGAGAGAAAAGCATTAGGCAGTTAGTATGTGAGTGCTTGCATGAATGCACGTTTTGTGCGATATAGGCCAAATAAAGAGTATTATACATAATGTGAAAACGAGTATGTTACATGTAATAGTTCACCCCTAGTGCACTGTTGCCCGGCATGAGACCGTGGTTCCTTCGAGCGGGATCACTCACAACTTGGGGGTGTTGTGGGCTGCTCGAATGACGTGATGCAGGTGGAGAGGGTAGCCTCATTAGGTGCCCCCGATCCGGTCATTGGAATGCCAACCCCAATGGGGTGGGCGTTCGGGGAAGCCTCAACTTATTTCAGGGTGGCGCTAGCTAGTTGTCGAAGAATTCATCATTAAGTAATAGAATTAATAAATGCAACGTAGACTCCAACCATATGACACTGGACGAACTGATGGCGAGGGGGTGGAGACCCTCGGTGAGTACTTTAGATTGTTCCAATGCTAACAGATCAGTAATTGTTATATTTATTTGCATGCTCCCGTTATTGTAACCTGCCCACGAGAAAGTACCGATGTGCAAGTACCAAAGTGAACCTCTTTGTGAGAACCCGCGGGGAATCAGGTGAGGATAATTTAACCCAATTTACACTATCATATCTTATCATTCGCATACAGCACCAAGAGTTGTGACCTTGAACGCTCCTTCATAAGTAGATAACTCCTACACGATATAAAAGACGTACAATAGAAAACGGACAAAGTTTTACTGCAATTAGCATGCAGCAGAGCTGCCTAATAATGCCCAGATGATATACACGAAAATTCGAATGCGTTTTGTAAACAAAGCAGCAATCCGTGGGCTATTAAGGACACTTCGCGATGCCTATCCATTTTCTATACCATGCCTATCCATTCTCTATACCATGTAACTACCATATTTTGGCGTTCGCATACAGCACCTAGAGTTGTGACCTTGAACGCTCCTTCATAATTAGATAACTCTTACACGATAGAAAAGACGTTCAAGAGAAAACGGTCTAAGTTTTACTGCAATTAATATTCAGCAGAGCTTTCAAAAAGTGCCCAAATAATATACACGTTAAATCGAACGCGTTTTGTACGCAAAGTAGCAATCCGCGGGCTATATAAGGCACTTCGCTATTTCTATCCATGTTCTATACCATGCCAATGTAACTATCATATCTTAGCGTTCGCATACAGCATCTAGAGTTGTGACCTTGAACGCTCCTTCATAAGTAGATAACTCTTACACGATAGAAAAGACGTTCAAGAGAAAACGGTCTAAGTTTTACAGCAATTAATATTCAGCAGAGCTTTCAAAAAGTGCCCAAATATTATACGCGTCAATTCGAACGCATTTTGTACGCAAAGTAGCAATCCGCGGGCTATATAAGGCACTTCGCGATGCCTATCCATGTTCTACACCATGTCAATGTTACTATTATATCTTAGGGTTCGCATAGAGCACAAGGAGCTGTGACCTTGAACGCGCCTTCATTCGAAGATTACTGCTACACGATAGAAAAGACGTACAAGAGAAAATGGATTTAGTTTTACTGCAATTAGCATGCAGCAGAGCTGCCAAATAATGCCCAGATAATATACGCGTTAATTCGATTGCGTTTTGTAAACTAAGCAGCAATCCGTGGGCTATTAAGGACACTTCGCGATGCCTATCCATTTTCTATACCATGCCATTGTAACTACCATATCTTAGCGTTTGTATACAGCACCTAGAGTTGTGACCTTGAACGCTCCTTCATAAGTAGATAACTCCTACACGATAGAAAAGACGTTCAAGAGAAAACGGTCTAAGTTTTACTGCAATTAGTATGCAGCAGAGCTTTCAAAAAGTGCCCAAATAATATACACGTCAATTCGAACGCATTTTGTACGCAAAGTAGCAATCCGCGGGCTATATAAGGCACTTCGCGATGCCTATCCATGTTCTACACCATGTCAATGTTACTATTATATCTTAGGGTTCGCATAGAGCACAAGGAGCTGTGACCTTGAACGCGCCTTCATTCGTAGATTACTGCTACACGATAGAAAAGACGTACAAGTGAAAATGGATTTAGTTTTACTGCAATTAGCATGCAGTGGAGCTGCCAAACAATGCCCAGATAATATACAAGTTAATTCGAATGCGTTTTGTAAACAAAGCAGCAATCCGTGGGCTATTAAGGACACTTCGCGATGCCTATCCATTTTCTATACCATGCCATTGTAACTACCATATCTTAGCGTTTGCATACAGCACCTAGAGTTGTGACCTTGATCGCTCCTTCATAAGTAGATAACTCCTAAACGATAGAAAAGACGTTCAAGAGAAAACGGTCTAAGTTCCACTGCAATTAGTATGCAGCAGAGCTTTCAGAAAATGCCCAAATAATATACACGTTAATTCGAACGCGTTTTGTACGCAAAGTAGCAATCCGCGGGCAATATAAGGCACTTCGCGATATCTATCCATGTTCTATACCATGCCAATGTAACTATCATATCTTAGCGCTCGCATACAGCATCTAGAGTTGTGACCTTGAACGCTCCTTCATAAGTAGATAACTCTTACACGATAGAAAAGACGTTCAAGAGAAAACGGTCTAAGTTTTACTGCAATTAGTATGGAGCAGAGCTTTCAAAAAGTGCCCAAACAATATACACGTCAATTCGAACGCGTTTTGTACGCAAAGTAGCCATCCACGGGCTATATAAGGCACTTCACGATGTCTATCCATGTTCTATACCATGCCAATGTAACTATCATATCTTAGCGTTCGCATAGAGCTCCTAGAGTTGTGACCTTGAACGCTCCTTCATCTCCTACACGATATAAAAGACGTACAATAGAAAACGGACTAAGTTTTACTGCAATTAGGATTCAGGAGAGCTGCCTAATAATGCCCAGATGATATACACGAAAATTCGAATGCGTTTTGTAAGCAAAGCAGCAATCCGTGGGCTATTGAGGACACTTAGCGATGCCTATCCATTTTCTATACCATGCCATTGTAACTACCATATCTTTGCGTTTGCATACAGCACCAAGAGTTGTGACCTTGAACGCTCCTTCATAAGTAGATAACTCCTACACGATAGAAATGACGTTCAAGAGAAAACGGTCTAAGTTTTACTACAATTAGCATGCAGCAGAGCTGCCAAATATTGCCCAGATAATATACGCGTTAATTCGAATGCGTTTTGTAAACAAAGCAGCAATCCGTGGGCTATTAAGGACACTTCGCGATGCCTATCCATTTTCTATACCATGCCATTGTAACTACCATATCTTAGCGTTTGCATACAGCACCTAGAGTTGTGACCTTGAACGCTCCTTCATATGTAGATAACTCCTACACGATAGAAAAGACGTTCAAGAGAAAACGGTCTAAGTTTTACAGCAATTAATATTCAGCAGAGCTTTCGAAAAGTGCCCAAATAATATACACGTTAATTCGAACGCGTTTTGTACGCAAAGTAGCAATCCGCGGCCAATATAAGGCACTTCGCGATGTCTATCCATGTTCTATACCATGCCAATGTAACTATCATATTTTAGCGTTCGCAAACAGCATCTAGAGTTGTGACCTTATACGCTCCTTCATAAGTAGATAACTCCTACACGATAGAAAAGACGTTCAAGAGAAAACGGTCTAAGTTTCACTGAAATTAATATTCAGCAGAGCTTTCAAAAAGTGCCCAAATAAAATACACGTTAATTCGAACGCGTTTTGTACGCAAAGTAGCAATCCGCTGGCTATATAAGGCACTTCGCTATTTCTATCCATGTTCTATACCATGCCAATGTAACTATCATATATTAGCGTTCGCATACAGCAACTAGAGTTGTGACCTTGAACGCTCCTTCATAAGTAGATAACTCCTACACGATAGAAAAGACGTTCAAGAGAAAACGGTCTAAGTTTTACTGCAATTAGTATGCAGCAGAGCTTTCAGAAAATGCTCAAATAATATACACGTTAATTCGAACGCGTTTTGTACGCAAAGTAGCAATCCGCGGGCAATATAAGGCACTTCGCGATGTCGATCCATGTTCTATACCATGCCAATGTAACTATCATATCTTATCATTCGCATACAGCACCAAGAGTTGTGACCTTGAACGCTCCTTCATAAGTAGATAACTCCTACATGATATAAAAGACGTACAATAGAAAACGGACAAAGTTTTACTGCAATTAGCATGCAGCAGAGCTGCCTGATAATGCCCAGATGATATACACGAAAATTCGAATGCGTTTTGTAAACAAAGCAGCAATCCGTGGGCTATTAAGGACACTTCGCGATGCCTATCCATTTTCTATACCATGCCATTGTAACTACCATATCTTGGCGTTCGCATACAGCACCTAGAGTTGTGACCTTGAACGCTCCTTCATAATTAGATAACTTCTACACGATAGAAAAGACGTTCAAGAAAAAACGGTCTAAGTTTTACTGCAATTAATATTCAGCAGAGCTTTCAAAAAGTGCCCAAATAATATACACGTTAAATCGAACGCGCTTTGTACGCAAAGTAGCAATCCGCGGGCTATATAAGGCACTTCGCTATTTCTATCCATGTTCTATACCATGTCAATGTTACTATCATATCTTAGGGTTCGCATAGAGCAATTAGAGCTGTGACCTTGAACGCTCCTGCATATGTAGATAACTCCTACACTCTAGGAAAGACGTTCAAGAGAAAACGGTCTAAGTTTTACTGCAATTAGTATGCAGCAGAGCTTTCAAAAAGTGCCCAAATAATATACACGTCAATTCGAACGCATTTTGTACGCAAAGTAGCAATCCGCGGGCTATATAAGGCACTTCGCGATGCCTATCCATGTTCTACACCATGTCAATGTTACTATCATATCTTAGTGTTCGCATAGAGCACAAGGAGCTGTGACCTTGAACGCGCCTTCATTCGTAGATTACTGCTACACGATAGAAAAGACGTACAAGAGAAAATGGATTAAGTTTTACTGCAATTAGCATGCAGCAGAGCTGCCAAATAATGCCCAGATAATATACGCGTTCATTCGAATGCGTTTTGTAAACAAAGCAGCAATCCGTGGGCTATTAAGGACACTTCGCGATGCCTATCCATTTTTTATACCATGCCATTGTAACTACCATATCTTAGCGTTTGTATACAGCACCTAGAGTTGTGACCTTGAACGCTCCTTCATAAGTAGATAACTCCTACACGATAGAATAGACGGTTCAAGAGAAAACGGTCTAAGTTTTACTGCAATTAGTATGCAGCAGAGCTTTCAGAAAATGCCCAAATAATATACACGTTAATTCGAACGCGTTTTGTACGCAAAGTAACAATCCGCGGGCAATATAAGGCACTTAGCGATGTCTATCCATGTTCTATACAATGCCAATGTAACTATCATATCTTAGCGTTCGCATAGAGCTCCTAGACTTGTGACCTTGAACGCTCCTTCATAAGTAGATATCTCCTTCACGATATAAAAGACGTACAATAGAGAACGGACTAAGTTTTACTGCAATTAGCATTCAGCAGAGCTGCCTAATAATGCCCAGATGATATACACGAAAATTCGAATGCGTTTTGTAAACAAAGCAGCAATCCGTGGGCTATTGAGGACACTTAGCGATGCCTTTCCATGTTCTACAGCATGTCAATGTTACTATCATATCTTAGGGTTCGCATAGAGCACAAAGAGCTGTGACCTTGAACGCTCCTTCATTCGTAGATTACTGCTACACGATAGAAAAGACGTACAAGTGAAAATGGATTTAGTTTTACTGCAATTAGCATGTAGTGGAGCTGCCAAATAATGCCCAGATAATATACAAGTTAATTCGAATGCGTTTTGTAAACAAAGCACCAATCCGTGGGCTATTAAGGACACTTCGCGATGCCTATCCATTTTCTATACCATGCCATTGTAACTACCATATCTTTGCGTTTGCATACAGCACCAAGAGTTGTGACCTTGAACGCTCCTTCATAGGTAGATAACTCCTACACGATAGAAATGACGTTCAAGAGAAAACGGTCTAAGTTTTACTACAATTAGCATGCAGCAGAGCTGCCAAATATTGCCCAGATAATATACGCGTTAATTCGAATGCGTTTTGTAAACAAAGCAGCAATCCGTGGGCTATTAAGGACACTTCGCGATGCCTATCCATTTTCTATACCATGCCATTGTAACTACCATATCTTAGCGTTTGCATACAGCACCTAGAGTTGTGACCTTGAACGCTCCTTCATATGTAGATAACTCCTACACGATAGAAAAGACGTTCAAGAGAAAACGGTCTAAGATTTACAGCAATTAATATTCAGCAGAGCTTTCGAAAAGTGCCCAAATAATATACACGTTAATTCGAACGCGTTTTGTACGCAAAGTAGCAATCCGCGGCCAATATAAGGCACTTCGCGATGTCTATCCATGTTCTATACCATGCCAATGTAACTATCATATTTTAGCGTTCTCAAACAGCATCTAGAGTTGTGACCTTGTACGCTCCTTCATAAGTAGATAACTCCTACACGATAGAAAAGACGTTCAAGAGAAAACGGTCTAAGTTTCACTGCAATTAATATTCAGCAGAGCTTTCAAAAAGTGCCCAAATAAAATACACGTTAATTCGAACGCGTTTTGTACGCAAAGTAGCAATCCGCTGGCTATATAAGGCACTTCGCTATTTCTATCCATGTTCTATACCATGCCAATGTAACTATCATATCTTAGCGTTCGCATACAGCAACTAGAGTTGTGACCTTGAACGCTCCTTCATAAGTAGATAACTCCTACACGATAGAAAAGACGTTCAAGAGAAAACGGTCTAAGTTTTACTGCAATTAGTATGCAGCAGAGCTTTCAGAAAATACTCAAATAATATACACGTTAATTCGAACGCGTTTTGTACGCAAAGTAGCAATCCGCGGGCAATATAAGGCACTTCGCGATGTCGATCCATGTTCTATACCATGCCAATGTAACTATCATATCTTATCATTCGCATACAGCACCAAGAGTTGTGACCTTGAACGCTCCTTCATAAGTAGATAACTCCTACATGATATAAAAGACGTACAATAGAAAACGGACAAAGTTTTACTGCAATTAGCATGCAGCAGAGCTGCCTGATAATGCCCAGATGATATACACGAAAATTCGAATGCGTTTTGTAAACAAAGCAGCAATCCGTGGGCTATTAAGGACACTTCGCGATGCCTATCCATTTTCTATACCATGCCATTGTAACTACCATATCTTGGCGTTCGCATACAGCACCTAGAGTTGTGACCTTGAACGCTCCTTCATAATTAGATAACTCCTACACGATAGAAAAGACGTTCAAGAGAAAACGGTCTAAGTTTTACTGCAATTAATATTCAGCAGAGCTTTCAAAAAGTGCCCAAATAATATACACGTTAAATCGAACGCGCTTTGTACGCAAAGTAGCAATCCGCGGGCTATATAAGGCACTTCGCTATTTCTATCCATGTTCTATACCATGTCAATGTTACTATCATATCTTAGGGTTCGCATAGAGCAATTAGAGCTGTGACCTTGAACGCTCCTTCATATGTAGATAACTCCTACACTCTAGGAAAGACGTTCAAGAGAAAACGGTCTAAGTTTTACTGCAATTAGTATGCAGCAGAGCTTTCAAAAAGTGCCCAAATAATATACACGTCAATTCGAACGCATTTTGTACGCAAAGTAGCAATCCGCGGGCTATATAAGGCACTTCGCGATGCCTATCCATGTTCTACACCATGTCAATGTTACTATCATATCTTAGGGTTCGCATAGAGCACAAGGAGCTGTGACCTTGAACGCGCCTCATTCGTAGATTACTGCTACACGATAGAAAAGACGTACAAGAGAAAATGGATTAAGTTTTACTGCAATTAGCATGCAGCAGAGCTGCCAAATAATGCCCAGATAATATACGCGTTCATTCGAATGCGTTTTGTAAACAAAGCAGCAATCCGTGGGCTATTAAGGACACTTCGCGATGCCTATCCATTTTTTATACCATGCCATTGTAACTACCATATCTTAGCGTTTGTATACAGCACCTAGAGTTGTGACCTTGAACGCTCCTTCATAAGTAGATAACTCCTACACGATAGAATAGACGTTCAAGAGAAAACGGTATAAGTTTTACTGCAATTAGTATGCAGCAGAGCTTTCAGAAAATGCCCAAATAATATACACGTTAATTCGAACGCGTTTTGTACGCAAAGTAACAATCCGCGGGCAATATAAGGCACTTAGCGATGTCTATCCATGTTCTATACAATGCCAATGTAACTATCATATCTTAGCGTTCGCATAGAGCTCCTAGACTTGTGACCTTGAACGCCCCTTCATAAGTAGATATCTCCTTCACGATATAAAAGACGTACAATAGAGAACGGACTAAGTTTTACTGCAATTAGCATTCAGCAGAGCTGCCTAATAATGCCCAGATGATATACACGAAAATTCGAATGCGTTTTGTAAACAAAGCAGCAATCCGTGGGCTATTGAGGACACTTAGCGATGCCTTTCCATGTTCTACAGCATGTCAATGTTACTATCATATCTTAGGGTTCGCATGGAGCACAAAGAGCTGTGACCTTGAACGCTCCTTCATTCGTAGATTACTGCTACACGATAGAAAAGACGTACAAGTGAAAATGGATTTAGTTTTACTGCAATTAGCATGTAGTGGAGCTGCCAAATAATGCCCAGATAATATACAAGTTAATTCGAATGCGTTTTGTAAACAAAGCACCAATCCGTGGGCTATTAAGGACACTTCGCGATGCCTATCCATTTTCTATACCATGCCATTGTAACTACCATATCTTTGCGTTTGCATACAGCACCAAGAGTTGTGACCTTGAACGCTCCTTCATAAGTAGATAACTCCTACACGATAGAAATGACGTTCAAGAGAAAACGGTCTAAGTTTTACTACAATTAGCATGCAGCAGAGCTGCCAAATATTGCCCAGATAATATACGCGTTAATTCGAATGCGTTTTGTAAACAAAGCAGCAATCCGTGGGCTATTAAGGACACTTCGCGATGCCTATCCATTTTCTATACCATGCCATTGTAACTACCATATCTTAGCGTTTGCATACAGCACCTAGAGTTGTGACCTTGAACGCTCCTTCATATGTAGATAACTCCTACACGATAGAAAAGACGTTCAAGAGAAAACGGTCTAAGTTTTACAGCAATTAATATTCAGCAGAGCTTTCGAAAAGTGCCCAAATAATATACACGTTAATTCGAACGCGTTTTGTACGCAAAGTAGCAATCCGCGGCCAATATAAGGCACTTCGCGATGTCTATCCATGTTCTATACCATGCCAATGTAACTATCATATTTTAGCGTTCTCAAACAGCATCTAGAGTTGTGACCTTGTACGCTCCTTCATAAGTAGATAACTCCTACACGATAGAAAAGACGTTCAAGAGAAAACGGTCTAAGTTTCACTGCAATTAATATTCAGCAGAGCTTTCAAAAAGTGCCCAAATAAAATACACGTTAATTCGAACGCGTTTTGTACGCAAAGTAGCAATCCGCTGGCTATATAAGGCACTTCGCTATTTCTATCCATGTTCTATACCATGCCAATGTAACTATCATATCTTAGCGTTCGCATGCAGCAACTAGAGTTGTGACCTTGAACGCTCCTTCATAAGTAGATAACTCCTACACGATAGAAAAGACGTTCAAGAGAAAACGGTCTAAGTTTTACTGCAATTAGTATGCAGCAGAGCTTTCAGAAAATACTCAAATAATATACACGTTAATTCGAACGCGTTTTGTACGCAAAGTAGCAATCCGCGGGCAATATAAGGCACTTCGCGATGTCGATCCATGTTCTATACCATGCCAATGTAACTATCATATCTTATCATTCGCATACAGCACCAAGAGTTGTGACCTTGAACGCTCCTTCATAAGTAGATAACTCCTACATGATATAAAAGACGTACAATAGAAAACGGACAAAGTTTTACTGCAATTAGCATGCAGCAGAGCTGCCTGATAATGCCCAGATGATATACACGAAAATTCGAATGCGTTTTGTAAACAAAGCAGCAATCCGTGGGCTATTAAGGACACTTCGCGATGCCTATCCATTTTCTATACCATGCCATTGTAACTACCATATCTTGGCGTTCGCATACAGCACCTAGAGTTGTGACCTTGAACGCTCCTTCATAATTAGATAACTCCTACACGATAGAAAAGACGTTCAAGAGAAAACGGTCTAAGTTTTACTGCAATTAATATTCAGCAGAGCTTTCAAAAAGTGCCCAAATAATATACACGTTAAATCGAACGCGCTTTGTACGCAAAGTAGCAATCCGCGGGCTATATAAGGCACTTCGCTATTTCTATCCATGTTCTATACCATGTCAATGTTACTATCATATCTTAGGGTTCGCATAGAGCAATTAGAGCTGTGACCTTGAACGCTCCTTCATATGTAGATAACTCCTACACTCTAGGAAAGACGTTCAAGAGAAAACGGTCTAAGTTTTACTGTAATTAGTATGCAGCAGAGCTTTCAAAAAGTGCCCAAATAATATACACGTCAATTCGAACGCATTTTGTACGCAAAGTAGCAATCCGCGGGCTATATAAGGCACTTCGCGATGCCTATCCATGTTCTACACCATGTCAATGTTACTATCATATCTTAGGGTTCGCATAGAGCACAAGGAGCTGTGACCTTGAACGCGCCTTCATTCGTAGATTACTGCTACACGATAGAAAAGACGTACAAGAGAAAATGGATTAAGTTTTACTGCAATTAGCATGCAGCAGAGCTGCCAAATAATGCCCAGATAATATACGCGTTCATTCGAATGCGTTTTGTAAACAAAGCAGCAATCCGTGGGCTATTAAGGACACTTCGCGATGCCTATCCATTTTTTATACCATGCCATTGTAACTACCATATCTTAGCGTTTGTATACAGCACCTAGAGTTGTGACCTTGAACGCTCCTTCATAAGTAGATAACTCCTACACGATAAAAGAGACGTTCAAGAGAAAACGGTCTAAGTTTTACTGCAATTAGTAGGAAGCAGAGCTTTCAGAAAATGCCCAAATAATATACACGTTAATTCGAACGCGTTTTGTACGCAAAGTAGCAATCCGCGGGCAATATAAGGCACTTCGCGATGTCTATCCATGTTCTATACCATGCCAATGTAACTATCATATCTTAGCGTTCGCATAGAGCTCCTAGAGTTGTGACCTTGAACGCTCCTTCATAAGTAGACATCTCCTACACGATATAAAAGACGTACAATAGAAATCGGACTAAGTTTTACTGCAATTAGCATTCAGCAGAGCTGCCTAATAATGCCCAGATGATATACACGAAAATTCGAATGCGTTTTGTAAACAAAGCAGCAATCCGTGGGCTATTTAGGACACTTAGTGATGCCTTTCCATGTTCTACAGCATGTCAATGTTACTATCATATCTTAGGGTTTGCATATAGCACAAAGAGCTGTGACCTTGAACGCTCCTTCATTCGTAGATTACTGCTACACGATAGAAAAGACGTACAAGTGAAAATGGATTTAGTTTTACTGCAATTAGCATGCAGTGGAGCTGCCAAATAATGCCCAGATAATATACAAGTTAATCGAATGTGTTTTGTAAACAAAGCAGCAATCCGTGGGCTATTAAGCACACTTCGCGATGCCTATCCATTTTCTATACCATGCCATTGTAACTACCATATCTTAGCGTTTGCATACAGCACCTAGAGTTGTGACCTTGAACACTCCTTCATATGTAGATAACTACTACACGATAGAAAAGACGTTCAAGAGAAAACGGTCTATGTTTTACAGCAATTAATATTCAGCAGAGCTTTCAAAAAGTGCCCAAATAATATACACGAAAATTGGAATGCGTTTTGTAAACAAAGCAGCAATCCGTGGGCTATTAAGGACACTTCGCGATGCCTATCCATTTTCTATACCATGCCATTGTAACTACCATATCTCAGCGTTCGCATACAGCACCTAGAGTTGTGACCTTGAACGCTCCTTCATAAGTAGATAACTCCTACACGATAGAAAAGACATTCAAGAGAAAACGGTCTAAGTTTTACTGCAATTAATATTCAGCAGAGCTTTCAAAAAGTGCCCAAATAATATACACGTTAATTCTAACGCGTTTTGTACGCAAAGTAGCAATCCGCGGGCTATATAAGGCACTTCGCTATTTCTATCCATGTTCTATACCATGCCAATGTAACTATCATATCTTAGCGTTCGCATACAGCAACTAGAGTTGTGACCTTGAACGCTCCTTCATAAGTAGATAACTCCTACACGATATAGAAGACGTACAATAGAAAACGGACAAAGTTTTTCTTCAATTAACATGCAGCAGAGCTGCCTAATAATGCCCAGATGATATACACGAAATTGCGAATGCGTTTTGTAAACAAAGCAGCAATCCGTGGGCTATTACGGACACTTCGCGATGCCTATCCATTTTCTATACCATGCCATTGTAACTACCATATCTTAGCGTTCGCATACAGCACCTAGAGTTGTGACCTTGAACGCTCCTTCATAATTAGATAACTCCTACACGATAGAAAAGACGTTCAAGAGAAAACGGTCTAAGTTTTACTGCAATTAGTATGCAGCACAGCTTTCAGAAAATGCCCAAATAATATACACGTTAATTCGAACGCGTTTTGTACGCAAAGTAGCAATCCGCGGGCAATATAAGGCACTTCGCGATGTCTATCCATGTTCTATACCATGCCAATGTAACTATCATATCGTAGCGTTCGCATACAGCATCTAGAGTTGTGACCTTGAACGCTCCTTTATAAGTAGATAACTCCTACACGATATAGAAGACGTACAATAGAAAACGGACAAAGTTTTACTGCAATTAGCATGCAGCAGAGCTGCCTAATAATGCCCAGATGATATACACGAAAATTCGAATGCGTTTTGTAAACAAAGCAGCAATCCGTGGGCTATTAAGGACACTTCGCGATGCCTATCCATTTTCTATACCATGCCATTGTAACTACCATATCTTAGCGTTCGCATACAGCACCTAGAGTTGTGACCTTGAACGCTCCTTCATAAGTAGATAACTCCTACACAATAGAAAAGACGTTCAAGAGAAAACGGTCTAAGTTTTACAGCAATTAATATTCAGCAGAGCTTTCAAAAAGTGCCCAAATAATATACACGTTAAATCGAACGCGTTTTGTACGCAAAGTAGCAATCCGCGGGCTATGTAAGGCATTTCGCGATGTCTATCCATGTTCTATACCATGCCATTGTAACTACCATATTTTAGCGTTCGCATACAGCACCTAGAGTTGTGACCTTGAATGCTCCTTCATAAGTAGATAACTCCTACACGATAGAAAAGACGTTCAAGAGAAAACGGTCAAAGTTTTACTGCAATTAGTATGCAGCAGAGCTTTCAGAAAGTGCCCAAATAATATACACGTCAATTCGAGAGCGTTTTGTACGCAAAGTAGCAATCCGCGGGCTATATAAGGCACTTCGCTATTTCTATCCATGTTCTATACCATGCCAATGTAACTATCATATCTTAGCGTTCGCATACAGCATCTAGAGTTGTGACCTTGAACGCTCCTTCATAAGTAGATAACTCCTACACGATAGAAAAGACGTTCAAGAGAAAACGGTCAAAGTTTTACTGCAATTAGTATGCAGCAGAGCTTTCAAAAAGTGCCCAAATAATATACACGTCAATTCGAAAGCGTTTTGTTCGCAAAGTAGCAATCCGCGGGCTATATAAGGCACTTCGCTATTTCTATCCATGTTCTATACCATGCCAATGTAACTATCATATCTTAGCGTTCGCATACAGCACCTAGCGTTGTGACCTTGAACGCTCCTTCATAAGTAGATAACTCCTACACGATAGAAAAGACGTTCAAGGGAAAACTGTCTAAGTTTTACTGCAATTAGTATGCAGCAGAGCTTTCAAAAAGAGCCCAAATAATATATACGTTAATTCGAACGCGTTTTGTACGCATAGTAGCAATCCACGGGCTATATAAGGCACTTCGCGATGTCTATCCATGTTCTATACCATGTCAATGTTACTATCATATCTTAGGGTTCTCATAGAGCAATTAGAGCTGTGACCTTGAACGCTCCTTCATAAGTAGATAACTCCTACACGATAGAAAAGACGTTCAAGAGAAAACGGTCTAAGTTTTACTGCAATTAGTATGCAGCAGTGCTTTCAAAATGTGCCCAAATAATATACACGTCAATTCGAACGCATTTTGTACGCAAAGTAGCAATCCGCGGGCTATATAAGGCACTTCGCGATGCCTATCCATATTCTACACCATGTCAATGTTACTATCATATCTTAGGGTTCGCATAGAGCACAAAGAGCTGTGACCTTGAACGCTCCTTCATTCGTAGATTACTGCTACACGATAGAAAAGACGTACAAGTGAAAATGGATTTAGTTTTACTGCAATTAGCATGCAGCACAGCTGCCAAATGATGCCCAGATAATATACGCGTTCATTCGAATGCGTTTTGTAAACAAAGCAGCAATCCGTGGCCTATTAAGGACACTTCACGATGCCTATCCATTTACTATACCATGCCATTGTAACTACCATATCTTAGCGTTTGCATACAGCTCCTGGAGTTGTGACCTTGAACGCTCCTTCATAAGTAGATAACTCCTACACGATAGAAAAGATGTTCAAGAGAAAACGGTCCAAGTTTTACTGCAATTAGTATGCAGCAGAGCTTTCAGAAAATGTCCAAATAATATACACGTTAATTCGAACGCGTTTTGTACGCAAAGTAGCAATCCGCGGGCAATATAAGGCACTTCGCGATGTCTATCCATGTTCTATACCATGCTATTGTAACTACCATATCTTAGCGTTCGCATACAGCACCTAGAGTTGTGACCTTGAACGCTCCTTCATAAGTAGATAACTAGTACACAATAGAAAAGACGTACAAGTGAAAATGGATTTAGTTTTACTGCAATTAGTATGCAGCAGAGCTTTCAAAAAGTGCCCAAATAATATACACGTCAATTCGAATGCGTTTTGTACGCAAAGTAGCAATCCGCGAGTTATGCAGATGAAGGTCCCGTTATCGTATGGAATATGAAACCGCTGACATACACAACCGAGATTATATATTGTACCTTACATCCCATCATTATCACTTGCTATTTGTTTGTAGAACAATAAAGTCCTCTGTATTTAAATTAACATTGCAATTCTTTCATTAAAAAAGTTTTTAGTTAATTTTTAAAAACAGAGTTGGTACCGTAAAACGTGTAACTGGTGTCAGAAGTGGGATATAAGAAGAGTCGTTTCCGAAAATCGAAAAGACGCTGATTTCAACCACTTGCTTCGAGTATCCGCCCTGAAGAACGAAGAAGTACCCCCAGGACCAAGCCAGTCCCGGTTGGAGAAAAAGTAGTCCCTATTTAAGAAGATTCAAGAAACCCAGAAATCCAGAAGAGAAGAATTTCAACAATGAAAACATCGATTTTTATTTTTTTGTAAGTACGATTGATTTGCATTCCCTTTACAAATTTTTACCTACCTTATCCCATTGTACCTTAGACTCTAAAATCCAACGCTTATATTTTTGCCCATTCGTTTCTCAATTTTATGTTTTTCGAGACTGTAAGTAAGCTGGACTTAGCAGGCTGAAAGCTGTTTCGTGACATAACACTAACAAAATATATGCTTTTAGTTATAAGGTGTTAAAATAAAACTTAAAATCTACTGCCCCGCTAACAATAGTTCCACATTGTTACGATAGAGCACTTGCTTGATTTATTCAGGTACGTCCCTCGTTGTAATTAAACGTGTAACTTGCGTTACATTTAAAACGACGATTAAAATAAAGTAAATTATTTAATATACTAATCAAAACTTATTCTACGATCCAAAATTATATTTAATGTCAAACCCCGACGAATCTATTGAAAATTTAGCTGCACAATTTCAAAATATACCAACTCAACGAAGAATAGAATTACCCACACCGAATCAATCGAGAATGTCGCAACCAACAATCAGAGATTATTTGGACACGGTTCCACCATTTAATGGCGACCCAATTTTAATTTCGAACTTCATAGTCGCTTGCGAAAACATACTAAACTCAATAGGAAGACCAACCGATCATGCCTTTAATTCATTTCTTATGGCACATATAAGAAATAAATTAGTTGGAAGAGCTGCACAACTAATATCTGTCAGAAATTTAAAAACATGGCCGGAATTAAAAGAAGCCATAGTATTTACATTCGGAGATCAACGAGACGAAGATGGTTTAGTAAGAGATTTAATATTAATGAAACAAGAAAATAATGAAAATGCATTAAAATTTGGAGAACGTTGTCAAGATATTCTAAGCCTTTTAACGTCACGTGTAAATTCAACCTGTACAGATGAACCATTAAGAAAAGAAAAATCACAAATGTACAAAGCTCTAGCAATAAAAACTTTCACAAAAGGAGTCAAGGAACCATACAGCTTAATAGTTAGGTGCAGAAACCCTGACACGCTAGAAGAAGCAATTAGTATAATTTCAGAAGAAAATAATTTAAATTACATTAAACGCAATAATGGTACGCCGAACACAAATCAACCTCCAGTACGTCATATGTACCCAAATTTCCAGTCACATCAGAATTTCCAGTCACACCAGAATTTTCAACCTAGACACAGACCAAATATACCAAACTTTAATGCCAGACCCATTTTACCAACATTTAATGCAAGACCAAATTTTAATTCACCACATCGACCATACCAATGGCCCAACAAACCAAACTTTTGGAGACCCCAACATTATCAACCATACAATCAAAATGCTAATAACATGATAAGAATGCCACAGGCAATACAACAACCAAATAGCGCAAGAATGCATAACATACCACAATCCCAAAGAAGGTCAACAACTTATCCAACTACCATGGATACTTCGTCAGGTAATACTGTCATTCACCGACAGCCCCAAGAACTTCATTACGCCAATGTATACGAAGAAAATGAATATATTCCCGACGAATATTATTATGAACCTAGTATATCATACTCACAACCTTATGATTATTTATACGAAGCAAACACACAAGACCAATACCCCGACGAATACTACCCAAATTCTGCAATATATGAGTCACAAACTCAACAATCATCGGAACATATAAATCAAACATGTATAGAACCTGAACTTGAGGAGCAGGATTTTTAGGAATCCCTTCCGAAGAAAACACCGAAATAATACAAATATATTCATTAATCGACACCCAATTACCATATATTTACGTCGATGATATGAAAACTAATTTCCTAATAGACACAGGATCCACTAAAAGACTAATTAAACCCGAACTAGCAGCAAAATACTTTAAAAACAAAATAAGATTAGAACATTTTTCAATACAAACTGCACGTGGAAGAACAACCCACCAAGAAAGTGTAACTATAAAATTACCGAAAACTTTTAATACACACAAAGATTATAAATTTTACTTATTCGACAACCCGAAATTCGGAGGATTATTAGGAATGGATATTCTAAAAGATTTAAAAGCACAAATTAATGCGAACAAAAATAAATTAATTACCAAAAAGAAATCTATATATCTAAATATATCTGACGAAAACCCGAAACAAAAACAAATCATAATACCTGCCAGAACAGAAATGGTAACTAAACTACCAGTAGAAAAAACACATTTCAAAGAAGGACTCATTAGCCATCAAAATTTAAAGAAAGGTTTAGAAATACCATCTGCATTAGTAAAAATTGAAAATAATTATGTTATTACTACAGTCACAAATCATTCAGACGAACCACAAATATTGCAATTGGAAAAGCCATTAAAAATTAAAGATATAACACAAGAAATAGAATGTAATACACAAGAAACTGAACATAGTACACCGAGAGATCAATCTTATATCGATAATCTATTAATAACAAACCTACAAGATAACCTACGTACTCAACATTTAAATTCAGAAGAAAAAACGAAAATAGAACATTTGTGCTATGCCTATAAAGACATATTTCACCACGAAGACCTGCATTTAACATTCACTAGCGAAATAAAACACAAAATACGTACTACCGACGAACACCCTGTCTATACAAAAAATTACAGATACCCACACATATATAAGGAAGAAGTTCAAAATCAAATGGAGAAAATGCTTACAACAAATATTATTCAGGAATCAATATCTCCATATAACTCCCTATATGGATCGTTCCCAAAAAGATGGACGCTACTGGCAAACAAAAATTTAGAATAGTGATTGATTATAGAAAACTGAACGAAAAAACCATAGAAAATAAATACCCTATACCTATTATTGATGATCTACTAAGCAAATTAGGAAATTGCATTTACTTTACCAACCTCGATCTCGCCAGCGGATTCTATCAAATAGAAATGGATGAAACAGATGCAGAGAAAACTGCTTTCACAGTGGACAACGGCCACTATGAGTTCAAAAGAATGCCATTTGGCTTACGAAATGCACCAGCCACATTTCAATCCGTAATGGACCACGTTTTGAGAGGATTACAAAATAACATTTGCCTAGTTTACCTAGATGATATAATAATATTTTCCGCCTCCTTAGAAGAGCATATAAGTAGACTACAAAAAGCATTCGATAGACTAAGAAACTCTAATTTAAAAATCCAGTTAAATAAATCTGAATTTCTGAGAAAAGAAGCAGAATACCTTGGCATATAATAACGCCTCAAGGTGTAAAGCCAAATCCAAATAAAATTTCGGCTATACAAAAATTCCCAATACCGACAACATCAAAGGAAATAAAACAATTCCTAGGACTGGTAGGCTATTACCGAAAATTTATACAAAATTTCTCTCACCTTACCAAACCACTTACAAAATGCTTAAAGAAAAATTCAAGAATAATACATGATGAATTCGTAGATTCATTTGAAAGATGCAAAGATATCCTAACAAATCAACCAATATTGCAATATCCAAATTTGAGAAGCCTTTTATAATCACAACAGATGCCTCAGACGTCGCAGTCGGCTCAGTTTTATCGCAAGGAATATTAGGAGAGGACCTACCCATATGTTATTCTTCGAGAACACTCAACGAAGCTGAAAGAAAATATAGTACAACAGAAAAAGAACTTTAGGCTATGAAAACGTCGTAGCCTTGAAAACTCATAAGCCATACACTTTTGGCAGAAAAATAATAATAGTAACTGATCACAAACCTTTATTGTGGTTAGCCAACATTAAAGAGTGTAATGCTAGACTAACACGATGGAAACTTAAATTAGAGGAATATAATTACGAAATAGTTCACAGAAAAGGAAAAAACAATGTAACAGCTGACGCATTATCACGTATACAAATATATCCCATCGATCATTCAATAATCGCAGTCATCGAGAGATTTTCAATCACCTACACCCAGTGAAATTGATAGAATATTACAAGACGATGGTGATAATCCAGATATACAATTATCAGATATACCAGAGATAGATATACCAATAGAGATAACACCTGCAAACATTATACCACCCGATAGAGAAAGTAATCAAACAATTCACTCGCAATTAGACTCACAAGAAACCATCCCAATAACAGAAGATGCTATAGAAACCAAAAGCAAACAATTATGGTTTACGGAATTATCGAATATAACAGAACCATCGACAAAAGTATATGTGTATGATAAGAAAAGGATATATCTTATAAACATTCCCAAAAATATAATAAAAATTCAAGCTTGGATGAAAGAATACCTAGCTCCCAAACAAAATTACTACATAAATTGCAGTGACGAACTATATGTTGAACTTTGTAATGCTTATATTGATTTATTCAGAACCAATAAACCTCACCTGTTTAGATGTCTTGGACACAAAACATATATTGTAGATAAAGATGATAGAAAACAAATTATTAAAGAAATACATGAAAAATATAATCACCGAGGAATACTCCCAACTACATTACAAATCAAAAGAACGTGTTATTGGCCGCTTATGGACAAAGATATAGGAAATTATATAAAACACTGTGAAACATGCAACCTAACGAAATATGACAGAATGCCACCCATATCAAATATAAATCTAACGCCAACACCTGCGAAACCATTACAATTATTACATCTTGATACCTTTGAAATTGATAAAATGAAATTTTTAACAATTATTGATGCCTTTACAAAATATGGAATGATGTATGAAATAAAAACAAAAAATGCTGTAGAAATATATGAGGCGCTTCACACTTATATTATGCATTACGGAGTCTGTAAACAAATAACTACAGATGGAGGACCCGAGTTCGATAATGGACTAATAAAGGACCTCGCTCGACTATATGAAATTCAACATCACATAACTACCCCACAAAACCACAAGTCGAATGGATTAACTGAAAGATTTCATTCCACCGTCATAGAACATTACAGAATAACAAAACTAATAAGCCCCAACCTCAAAAATCCAACAAGAATTAAGCAATGCGTTATTGCATACAATCATACTATACACTCAGCTACCAAATTTACTCCACATGAACTTCTATTAGGACAAAGCAACGCTGACAACCCATTTTCTATAAATGTACAACACAAACAATACGAATATTATATCGATGAGCTCAAAAATGTTACACAAGCCCAATACGATTTAGTCAAAAGAAACTTAATGAAAGAAAAAGAACTTGTACACCAGCAAAACCTAAGACGATACGAAGAAACTTTACAACAATACAAAGTCGGAGATAAAGTATATGTAAAAAGCGTACGAGGTAGATCAAAAACTACCAACCCGTTTTTAGGACCATATACTATTAAACAAATTAACCCAGACAAAACTTGCATCTTGCAAAATAAGAAAAAGAACAATACACGAAAAGTCCATCTAGACAACTTAAAATATTCTTTTAATGTTCCAGATACGGACTCAGAATCATCGGAGGACTAGAACTAGAAAACCTCAATAACAAACCAGGACTTTACCCCCAGCATTTGGGCGTAGCCAAAATTCAACGGACCAAATGGTCATTAGTTAAGAGAATTAATTTAGATAAATTATATTCTAACTATATGAATATAAAAAAAATAGTTGATAAGTTACATAATTCTTATAATATTACGCAATATGGTAATACATATATAAAGGTATATCATACTTACTTAACTATAGACGAAAATATATTAAATACCTTAGACTTCAAGTTTAAGCAGTTACTTATAAAACCTAGAGTAAAAAGAGGACTAATAAACATAGTAGGCAAAACATTTAAATTCATTACTAGCAACTTGGACGCCGAAGATGGTGAATATTTTGAACAAAAGATTAAAAATCTAGAAAATAATCAAAATCAACTCTTACACGTAAATGAAAACCAGATTTCTCTCATGCAACAAACAATAAATGTATGTAATAAATCTCTAAATACTTTAGAAACCAATGAACTCATAATAACAAATAGGATCATACAAATCGAGGACTTTATGAAAAAACAAGATATTTATTCCACCGAAAATCGAGCCCTTGAATTACTCCATAGTACTCATAATCAGCTCATACTTGCCATGAATGAAATTATTATAATAATTCAAGAATTAGATACATCTATTACTTTTGCGAAAATAGGATATTTACACCCTAGCATAATCGATCCCCAAGATTTTCAACTTGAACTTCAACGTATTAATAGTATATTGGAAGAACCTTAAGAAATTAAAGCATACTTAGTTGGCAATATTATAACATTTATCTTGGAGATTCCCCTAATCCATAATGAAGTCTATAACATTTTCCATTTATGGGCATTACCCACATTAATCTCAAACAACCAATTCAATGTAATTATCCCAAAATCCAAATACCTAATACTTTCCGATCAATCGTACAATCTTTTTGATAAACCATGTATATTAATCAGCAACAAAAACTATTTTTGTAAAACTTCAGAAACATTTGTAATTAATAATAATATATGTGAGATTCAAGTAGTATTAAAAGAACAAACTGTTAATTGCAGAGAAAATATTATAACTTTAGACGATATAAAAATCCAAGAAATCGAGAGTAATCGATATGTAATTATTTCTCCAAAACAAGACATAGCAAAAATTAATTGTAACAATGATTTAAGATCAACACAACTTCATGGTACTTATACATTTTTATTAGAGCCATACTGTACAATTTATATAAAAAATTATAAAATACAATTGCATAAATCTGAAATAAAGGGTAAGCATATAAATAGCTATTTACCAGACATTAACAATAAAGAAATTGAAAAACCTAATATAGACTTTAAAGCTTTAGAAATAACTCACATAAATTTAGATGATATCAATAAACTTAATCACGAAATTGCTGAACAAAAATATCTCATATTTAAAGAAAATACTTTAAATAGTAATTTTAATTATTGGAATATCCTACTGTACTCTATAATTGTATTAATTATAATATACATATTATTTCCTAGAGTTAGAAAATATTATCAGAACATGACCTCAAGAAATCCCAAAGAAGAGGAAGCTGATCCAGAAAAGAAAACTACTATTCCGCACATTCCGGAGAATATAGCTTCATCTCGGCCTGGAGGAGTTATGCAGATGAACGTCCCATTATCGTATGGAATATGAAACCGCTGACATACACAACCGAGAATATATATTGTACCTTACATCCCGTCATTATTACTTGCTATTTGTTTGTAGAACAATAAAGTCCTCTGTATTTAAATTAACATTGTAATTCTTTCATTAACAAGTTTTTAGATAATTTTTAAAAACAGAGTTGTTACCGCAAAACGCGTAACTCACGGATTGCTGCTTTGTTTACAAAACGCATTCGAATTAACGTGTATATTATCTGGGCATTATTTGGCAGATCTGCTGCATGTTAATTGCAGTAAAACTAAATCCATTTTCAGTTGTACGTCTTTTCTATCGTGTAGCAGTAATCTACGATTGATGGAGGGTTCAAGGTCACAGCTCTTTGCGCTCTATGCGAACCCTAAGATATGATAGTAACATTGACAGGGTGTAGAACATGGAAAGGCATGGCGAAGTGTCCTCAATAGCCCACGGATTGCTGCTTTGTTTACAAAACGCATTCGAATTTTCGTGTATATCATATGGGCATTATTAGGCAGCTCTGCTGCATGCTAATTGCAGTAAAACTTAGTCCGTTTTCTATTGTACGTCTTTTATATCGTGTAGGAGATATCTGCTTATGAAGGAGCGTTCACGGTCACAACTCTAGGAGCTCTATGCGAACGCTAAGATATGATAGTTACATTGGCATGGTATAGAACATGGATAGACATCGTGAAGTGCCTTATATAGCCCGCGGATTGCTACTTTGCGTACAAAACGCGTTCGAATTAACGTGTATATTATTTGGGCACTTTTTGAAAGCTCTGCTGCATACTAATTGCAGTAAAACTTTCTATCCGTTTTCTCTTGAACGTCTTTTCTATCGTGTAGGAGTTATCTACTTATGAAGGAGCGTTCAAGGTCACAACTCTAGGTGCTGTATGCGAACGCTAAGATATGGCAGTTACAATGGCATGGTATAGAAAAAGGATAGGCATCGCGAAGTATCCTTAATAGCCCACGGATTGCTGCTTTGTTTACAAAACGCATTCGAATTAACGCGTATATTATCTGGGCATTATTTGGCAGCTCTGCTGCATGCTAATTGCAGTAAAATTAAATCTATTTTAACTTGTACGTCTTTTCTATTGTGTAGTAGTTATCTACTTATGAAGGAGCGTTCAAGGTCACAACTCTAGGTGCTCTATGCGAACGCTAAGATATGATAGTTACATTGGCATGGTATAGAACATGAATAGACATCGCGAAGTGCCTTATATAGCCCGCGGATTGCTACTTTGCGTACAAAACGCGTTCGAAATGACGTGTATATTATTTGGACACTTTTTGAAAGCTCTGCTGCATACTAATTGCAGTAAAACTTAGACCGTTTTCTCTTGTACGTCTTTTCTATCGTGTGGGAGATATCTACTTATGAAGGAGCGTTCAAGGTCACAATTCTAGGTGCTGTATGCGAACGATAAGATATGGTAGTTACAATGGCATGATATAGAACATGGATAGACATCGCGAAATGTCTAATATAGCCCGCGGATTGCTACTTTGCTACAAAACGCGTTCGAATTAACGTGTATATTATTTGGGCTCTTTTTGAAAGCTCTGCTGAATATTAATTTCAGTAAAACTTAGACCGTTTTCTCTTGAACGTCTTTTCTTCATGTAGGAGTTATCTACTTATGAAGGAGCGTTCAAGGTCACAGCTCTTTGTGCTCTATGCGAACCCTAACATATGATAGTAACATTGACATGGTGTAGAACATTGAAAGGCATCGCGAAGTGTCCTCAATACCCCACGGATTGCTGCTTTGTTTACAAAACGCATTCAAATTTTCGTGTATATCATCTGGGCATTATTAGGCAGCTCTCCTGCATGCTAATTGCAGTAACACTTAGTCCGTTTTCTATTGTACGTCTTTTATATCGTGTAGGAGATATCTACTTATGAAGGAGCGTTCAAAATCACAACTCTAGGAGCTCTATGCGAACGCTAAGACATGATAGTTACATTGGCATAGTATAGAACATGGATAGACATCGCGAAGTGCCTTATAATTGCCCGCGGATTGCTACATTGCGTACAAAACGTGTTCGAATTAACGTGTATATTATTTGGGCATTTTCTGAAAGCTCTGCTGCATACTAATTGCAGTAAAACTTAGACCGATTTCTCTTGAACGTCTTTTCTATCGTGTAGGAGTTATCTACTTATGAAGGAGCGTTCAAGGTCACAACTCTAGGTGCTGTATGCGAACGCTAAGATATGATAGTTACATTGGCATGGTATAGAACATGGATAGCCATCGCGAAGTGTCCTTAATAACCCACGGATTGCTGCTTTGTTTACAAAACGCAATCGAATTAACGCGTATATTATCTGGGCATTATTTAGCAGCTCTGCTGCATGCTAATTGCAGTAAAACTAAATCCATTTTTACTTGTACGTCTTTTCTATTGTGTAGTGGTTATCTACTTGTGAAGGAGCGTTCAAGGTCACAACTCTAGGTGCTCTATGCGAACGCTAAGGTAAGGTATAGAACATGGATAGACATCGCGAAGTGCCTTATATAGCCCGCGGATTGCTACTTTGCGTACAAAACGCGGTCGAATTAACGTGTTTATTATTTGGGCACTTTTTGAAAGCTCTGCTGCATACTAATTGTAGTAAAACTTTGACCGTTTTCTCTTGGACGTCTTTTCTATCATGTAGGAGTTATCTACTTATGAAGGAGCGTTCAAGGTCACAACTCTAGGTGCTGTATGCGAACGCTAAGATATGATAGTTACATTGGCATGGTATAGAACATGGATACACATCGCGAAGTGCCTTATATAGCCCGCGGATTGCTACTTTGCGTACAAAACGCGTTCGAATTTTCTATCGTGTAGGAGTTATCTACTTATGAAGGAGCGTTCAAGGTCACAACGCTAGGTGCTGTATGCGAACGCTAAGATATGGTAGTTACAATGGCATGGTATAGAAAATGGATAGGCATCGCGAAGTGTCCTTAATAGCCCACGGATTGGTGCTTTGTTTACAAAACGCATTCGAATTAACGCGTATATTATCTGGGCATTATTTGGCAGCTCTGCTGCATGCTAATTGCAGTAAAACTAAATCCATTTTCACTTGTACGTCTTTTCTATCGTGTAGCAGTAATCTACGAATGAAGGAGCTTTCAAGGTCACAGCTCTTTGTGCTCTATGCGAACCCTAAGATATGATAGTAACATTGACATGGTGTAGAACATTGAAAGGCATCGCGAAGTGTCCTCAATAGCCCACGGATTGCTGCTTTATTTACAAAACGCATTCGTATTTTCGTGTGTATCATCTGGGCATTATTAGGCAGCTCTGCTGCATGCTAATTGCAGTAAAACTAAATCCATTTTCACTTGTGAAGGACTACTTATGAAGGAGCGTTCAAGGTCACAACTCTAGGTGCTCTATGCGAACGCTAAGATATGATAGTTACATTGGCATGGTATAGAACATGGAAAGACATCGCGAAGTGCCTTATATAGCCCGCGGTTTGCTACTTTGCGTACAAAACGCGTTCGAATTGACGTGTATATTATTTGGGCACTTTTTGAAAGTTCTGCTGTATACTAATTGCAGTAAAACTTAGACCGTTTTCTCATGAACATCTTTTCTATCGTGTAGGAGTTATCTACTTATGATGGAGCGTTCAAGGTCACAGCTCTAATTGCTCTATGCGAACCCTAAGATATGATAGTAACATTGACATGGTATAGAACATGGATGGACATCGCGAAGTGCCTTATATAGCACGCGGATTGCTATTTTGCGTACAAAACGCGTTCGAATTAACGTATATATTATTTGGGCTCTTTTTGAAAGCTCTGCTCTGCTGCATACTAATTGTAGTAAATCTTAGACCGTTTTCCCTTGAACGTCTTTCTATCGTGTAGGAGTTATCTACTTATGAAGGAGCGTTCAAGGTCACAACTCTAGGTGCTGTATGCGAACGCTAAGATATGGTAGTTACAATGGCATGGTATAGAACATGGATAGACATCGCGAAATGTCTAATATAGCCCGCGGATTGCTACTTTGCGTACAAAACGCGTTCTAATTAACGTGTATATTATTTGGGCTCTTTTTGAAAGCTCTGCTGAATATTAATTGCAGTAAAACTTAGACCGTTTTCTCTTGAACGTCTTTTCTATCGTGTAGGAGTTATCTACTTATGAAGGAGCGTTCAAGGTCACAGCTCTTTGTGCTCTATGCGAACCCTAACATATGATAGTAACATTGACATGGTGTAGAACATTGAAAGGCATCGCGAAGTGTCCTCAATAGCCCACGGATTGCTGCTTTTTTTACAAAACGCATTCAAATTTTCGTGTATATCATCTGGGCATTATTAGGCAGCTCTGCTGCATGCTAATTGCAGTAACACTTAGTCCGTTTTCTGTTGTACGTCTTTTAAATCGTGTAGGAGATATCTACTTATGAAGGAGCGTTCAAGGTCACAACTCTAGGAGCTCTATGCGAACGCTAAGACATGATAGTTACATTGGTATAGTATAGAACATGGATAGACGTCGCGAAGTGCCTTATATTGCCCGCGGATTGCTACATTGCGTACAAAACGTGTTCGAATTAACGTGTATATTATTTGGGCATTTTCTGAAAGCTCTGCTGCATACTAATTGCAGTAAAACTTAGACCGTTTTCTCTTGAACGTCTTTTCTATCGTGTAGGAGTTATCTACTTATGAAGGAGCGTTCAAGGTCACAACTCTAGGTGCTGTATGCGAACGCTAAGATATTATATTTACATTGGCATGGTATAGAACATGGATAGCCATCGCGAAGTGTCCTTAATAGCCCACGGATTGCTGCTTTGTTTACAAAACGCATTAGAATTAACGCGTATATTATCTGGGCATTATTTAGCAGCTCTGCTGCATGCTAATTGCAGTAAAACTAAATCCATTTTTACTTGTACGTCTTTTCTATTGTGTAGCAGTAATCTACGAATGAAGGAGCGTTCAAGGTCACAGCTCTTTGTGCTCTATGCGAACCCTAAGATATGATAGTAACATTGACATGGTGTAGAACATGGAAAGGCATCGCGAAGTGTCCTCAATAGCCCACGGATTGCTGCTTTGTTTACAAAACGCATTCGAATTTTCGTGTATATCATCTGGGCATTATTAGGCAGCTCTGCTGCATGCTAATTGCAGTAAAACTTAGTCCGTTTTCTATTGTACGTCTTTTATATCGTGTAGGAGATATCTACTTATGAAGGAGAGTTCAAGGTCACAACTCTAGGTGCTGTATGCGTACGCTAAGATATGATAGTTACATTCGCAGGGTATAGAACATGGATAGACATCGCGAAGTGCCTTCAATAGCCCGCGGATTGCAACTTTGCGTACAAAACGCGTTCGAATAAACGTGCATATTATTTGGGCACTTTTTGAAAGCTCTGCTGAATATTAATTGCAGTAAAACTTAGACCGTTTTCTCTTGAACGTCTTTTCTATCGTGTAGGAGTTATCTACTTATGAAGGAGCGTTCAAGGTCACAACTCTAGGTGCTGTATGCGAACGCTAAGATATGGTAGTTACAATGGCATGGTATAGAACATATTAACTTGTACGTCTTTTCTATTGTGTAGTAGTTATCTACTTATGAAGGAGCGTTCAAGGTCACAACTCTAGGTGCTGTATGCGAACGCTAAGATATGGCAGTTACAATGGCATGGTATAGAAAATGGATAGGCATCGCGAAGTGTCCTTAATAGCCCACGGATTGCTGCTTTGTTTACAAAACGCATTCGAATTAACGCGTATATTATCTGGGCATTATTTGGCAGCTCTGCTGCATGCTAATTGCAGTAAAACTAAATCCATTTTCACTTGTACGTCTTTTCTATCATGTAGCAGTAATCTACGAATGAAGGAGCGTTCAAGGTCACAGCTCTTTGTGCTCTATGCGAACCCTAAGATATGATAGTAACATTGACATGGTGTAGAACATGGAAAGGCATCGCGAAGTGTCCTCAATAGCCCACGGATTGCTGCTTTGTTTACAAAACGCATTCGAATTAACGCGTATATTATCTGGGCATTATTTGGCAGCTCTGCTGCATGCTAATTGCAGTAAAACTAAATCCATTTTCACTTGTACGTCTTTTCTATCGTGTAGTAGCTATCTACTTATGAAGGAGCGTTCAAGGTCACAATTCTAGGTGCTGTATGCGAACGCTAAGATATGGCAGTTACAATGCCATGGTATAGAAAATGGATAGGCATCGCGAACTGTCCTTAATAGCCCACGGATTGCTACTTTGCGTACAAAACGGGTTCGAATTAACGTGTATATTATTTGGGCATTTTCTGAAAGCTCTGCTGCATACTAATTGCAGTAAAACTTAGTCCGTTATTTCTTGTACGTCTTTTCTATTATGTAGGAGATATCTACGTAACACGGAACGTTCAAGGTCACAGCTCTAGGTGCTATATGCGAACGCTAAGATATGATAGTTACATTGGCATCGTATAGAACATGGATAGACAACGCGAAGTGCTTTATATAGCCCGCGGATTGCTGCTTTGCGTATAAAACGCGTTCGAATAAACCTGTATATCATCTGGGCACTATTTGGCAGCTCTGGAGCATGTTAATTGCAGTAAAACTTAGTCAGTTTTCTCTTGTACGTCTCTTCTATTGTGTAGGAGATATTTGCTTATGAAGGAGCGATCAAGGTCACGGCGAACGCTAAGATATGATAGTTACATTGGCACGGTATAGAACATGGATAGACATCGCGAAGTGCCTTATATATCCCGCGGATTGCTACTTTGCGTACAAAACGCGTTCGAATTAACGTGTATATTATTTGGGCACTTTTTGAAAGCTCTGCTGCATACTAATTGCAGAAAAACTTAAACCGTTTTCTCTTGAACGTCTTTTCTATCGTGTAGGAGTTATCTACTTATGAAGGAGCATTCAAGGTCACAACTTTAGGTGCTGTATGCGAACGCTAAGATATGGTAGTTACAATGGCATCGTATAGAACATTGATAGACATCGCGAAGTGCCCTATATATATGCCACGGATAGCTACTTTACGTACAAAACGCGTTCGCATTTAAGCGCATATCGCCTGGGCATTATTTGGCAGCTCTGCTACATGCTAATTGCACTAAAACTAAATCCATTTTCACTTGTACGTCTTTTCTATCGTGTGGCAGTAATCTACGAATGAAGGAACGGTCAAGGTCACAGCTCTATGTGCTCTATGCGAATCCTAAGATATGATAGTAACATTGACATGGTATAGAACATGGATAGGCTTCGCGAAGTGTCCTCAATAGCCCACGGATTGCTGCTTTGTTTACAAAACGCATTCGAATTTTCGTGTATATCATCTGGGCAATATTTGGCAGCTCTGCTGCATGCTAATTGCAGTAAAACTTAGTCCGTTTTCTCTTGTACGTCTTTTCTATTGTGTTGGAAATATCTACTTATGAAGGAGCGTTCAAGGTCACAACTCTAGGTGCTGTATGCGAACGCTAAGATATGGTAGTTACAATGGCATGTGTGATGCTGGCCCTTAGGACCGGCTGGTACGGTGGTGTACCAATTGGGATGGATGTAACACATCAACGAAACTTAACAATAATTTATTTACATTGGTAATAGTTCACAAGGAACGCGCTCCACGAGCAACTACAACAATCGTCTATAGAATATTGAATATGAATATATTTGGGTGATCTAGATTCCGCCTTATATAACGTTGTCTAGGTCATTGTAAATATAAGCAGATTTGCATTAAGTCGGCCTTGATCCGATGAATGTCTTACTCGCCATTTTTACTAGTTCTATTATGCAACGCGTGGACTAGTTTTACTTTATATACAATAACAAATAATAAATATAACAAATAAGATATTGGGAGCGCGCGTGGCCGTTATGGCACTACACCTCCCTTTCCGCAAAAATGACTGCACTTCGGCCGTAAGTGTAGGCATTTCCTTTTTTCCCGGTAAAATGTTGAATGAATAATGAAATTTTGAATTTACTACGTCGCGTAGGTCAAGGTCGCTTGTCAGCATAATGCTAAATAATTAATATTTTTATTTATTACAATATTTACAAATATACATTATATACACCTATAAGCTAAAGTTTATGATATATTCATTTCTACTTGCGAATTACTTATCTAAATACAAACTTATTCTATTTTTATGTACAGTTACCTCTTTTCCGAATTTGTCTGATATAACGCAATTTGGATTGTCCACAGTGATAATCTTAAATGGACCGTTATACCAGGAATCGAGTTTTTTCCGATTCTCATTGGTAAGGATAACGAGATCTCCTGTCTTTAGAGATAATTCTTTAGCTTGCGCGTCGTATGAAATTTTACGCGCGTTCTTAGCCTTTTCTAGGTACTCGCTAGC
Source organism: Tetropium fuscum (assembly GCA_964058915.1). Taxonomy (NCBI): domain Eukaryota; kingdom Metazoa; phylum Arthropoda; class Insecta; order Coleoptera; family Cerambycidae; genus Tetropium; species Tetropium fuscum. The sequence goes on from CAXKVY010002578.1 coordinate 148,017, forward strand.
TTTTCGTTGCGACAACTGTAGCCTGTACCTAACTTCCTGATAGTAATCGTCCAAGTTGTAAACTGGATCGATACTAGTTTCCTTTAGAAATCCGGGAGCATTCATTTGTTTCCCAAAGACTAACTCAAATGGAGTATAGTTATGGTATGCACTGGATGTGGTATTGTAACAAAATGAATAATAACTTGACCAAACATCCCAATCTGCATGTGATTGCTCTATATACATTCTTAGGTATTCGTTTAATACTCTGTGATTTCTTTCACAGCCACCTATGCTTTGGCTATGATAAGCCGTAGAGAATCTGTGCTCGGTGTTTAGCAGCTTATTTAAATTTTCGAACACTGAATTCATGTACTCAGTTCCTCTATCGGTACGTATTTCTTTTACTGGACCGTATATTAATATGAATTTTTCAAAAATTGCTCGAGCTATTGTCGAGGCTTCTTTATTTATAATTGGTATAATTACCATGTATTTTGTCAATTCACACTGTATTGTGACAGCATACATATTACCTTGATTTGACTTTTGAAATGGACCTATAGTGTCAATGCACACTATGGAAAAAGGTATCTGAGGAGTAGGAGTAATCACCATAGGTTCAGTATGTCTGACCTTGACTTTGTTTACTTGACATTTGTGACATTTTCTGATGTACCTCGCTACATCCCTTGACATATTTTTCCATACATAAAATGATTTCAATTTTTTCAACAACCTTTTTTGACCGCAATGACCGCCGTATAGTGGGGTATCATGAAATTTTTCTATGAGGTCAATTTTCTCTTTTGCATCACGAATTACTTGTCTTGACTTGCACAATATTATAGATAAATTATCTAACAACTTATTTCCCTTTTGTTTAAATTCATTCAAAGTATACTTTTTAAATATTTCATCATTCATTTCTAATCTTAGTTTAACGAAACCACAATTATTGGCTACCTTTTGCAGCTCAGGCAATATTTCCTCTAAAGTAAAATTACCGTTAATAATCGAGTATGTTGAATCTAAGCGCTTTTTAGCTTTATGCCAAACGGATATCCTTAGATATGTCGGCTTTATTTTAATCTTTAATAAGGGTATTTTAAGTGCTTCGACATTATTTGTATATTCGTATACAGAAGGTTGTTTGTTTACTATATCTGCTACCGGTTTAAATGCAGATGTATGGTCCTTTGCTGTTAATAATTTTGACTTAGATCTGGTTATTGCTAGTACTTGTGCTACATCATTATACGTATCCCTAAGACTATCAATGCTTATTCTACTTAACGCGTCGGCACCTACATTATGGACACCTTTTATATATTCGATCTCAAAGTTATATTCTTCTAGATCTAAACGGATTCTCGTTAACTTCGATGAAGGGTCTTTCATAGCGAATAGATAAACTAATGGATGTTCTGTTTTTCCGATGGTCTGTTTTAACTAAAAATTTTTGACAATACACATAACAATGAAAATGTTTTATGCCCCAATGTAAGGCTGTTAATTCTTTCAAAATTGTGGGTTTATGCATTTCACCTTTCGTAAACGAACGGGAAGCATAAGCTATCGGTAAATCATTTCCATCGTGATTCTGTGATAATATAGCTCCGCATGCGACGCCTGAGGCATCTGTGGTTAGGATGAAAGGTTTAGAGAAATCTGGGTATTGTAAAATTGGTGGGTTTAGTAACGAATTTTGGAGTGTTTCAAAAGAATATTTACATTGCGAAGACCATAGGAATTGTGAATTTTTCCTAGTTAATTTATTTAAAGGTTGAGTAATCTCCGAAAAATTTGTAATAAACCTACGATAATAGTTGCAGAAGGCGATGAAGCGTTTTACCTCGTCTGCTGTTTTAGGTGTAGGATAATTTTTAATTACATCAAATTTCGATTCGTCGGGCAAAATCCCTTTGTCAGTGATTTTATGCCCGAGAAAAGTAACCTCTTTTCTGAAAAAACTACATTTTTCAGGATTTAATTTTAAATTGTACTTTTTACAAGTTTCAAAAACTTTCTGCAGATTGAATAAATGATGTTTTTCGGAACATCCTATCACGATCAAATCATCCATATAAAGAAAAGCACGCTCTGGAGTTATACCAGCGAAAGCTATTGACATCATACGCGAAAAACTATTTGGACTTACTTTCAAACCAAATGGAAGTCTCGTAAACCTATAAGAACCTGAATCTACGCTAAAGGAAGTTACGTCGCGTGAATTTTCTTCCAACGGAATTTGATGAAAACCTGAAATAAGGTCAATGACAGAAAACCATTTTGCTCTGCCTAATTGGTCTAAAATATCGTCAATCCGTGGTAATGGAAATTTATCAGCTATTAATTTTTTATTTAGCTGTCTGAAATCTATTACGAGTCGCCACGCTTTTTGACCATCTTGCGACTTTTTGGGAACTAGCAGACTATTATAACTAGAAATTGAAGGTTCAACTATACCATTATCTAACATTTTGCTGACTTGCTTGTTGATTTCTTGCCTATGCGCTTGAGGAGTGCGATAGTTTTTAATGTAGACCGTCGCATCGTCAGCTAATTTTAAATTTTGTTTATAAAAATTATTTACTGTTAACGTATCAGATTTAAGTGCAAAAATTTCAGAGAAATCGTTACATAATTTAATCACATCCTTCTTTACAAATTCTGGAATTCCTTCCGTATTTAGTTGCTTAAATAAATCAGAACTTCTGTCCTTATTGGTATTGTTCATGATATATATTTTGTAATTATCCAGATTTTCCGTTTCTACTTGGACATTTCTTAAAGTTACACTTTCGGTCGTTGTATTTAATATTCTTACTAATGGGCTATCTCTAGAAACTATTGTCCTAGCTACAAATATACCTTTTTATAATTCCTTATTTACAACTAGAGCATCTTGTGTTAAATTTTTCAAGCTTTTTAATTCTCTAATTACCTCACATCTAGGTGGTATTATTAAAGTATCTTCTTCATTACTGCTAAATATTGAAATAACTGTTTGTCTGTGGCCAAATCTTAATGTCATAGTCCAATTGTAATAGTCTAATATACAATGAAATTTAGAGATGAAATCTCTTCCTAGTATTCCATCTGCGGGTATAGGAAAATTTTCCTCTACTATGTGAAATTGATGCTTTAATTCATAATTATTAACATATAAGTATGTGTTGGTGGTACCTAAAGAATGAGTAATACCATTCGTAACACCTTTAATTTTACTAGAATTTACAGTATTAATTAATTGATCTGAAAAAATTTTTGTTCTTTTAAAAATAGATATATCAGCGCCAGTGTCTATTAAAAATGTTGACTCTGTGCCCGTCATTTCTGTAGGTAAAAATACAAAGTTCGAAAGTGATAGATTAATATTAAAAATTTTTACATGCGCCCCAACTACTCCTGCTGGGGCACTCTCCCGTTTCCCTGCTCTTGCTCTACTTCGAGCTTCCTTACGGGGTGAAAGTGCCTCCTAGCAGAGCCGTTGGTGCCATTATCATAATCCCTTGTCGAATTAGTTCCTGAATTTCGGAAATTATTGTTACGCCTATTATTATTATTATAAGAATTATTGCTATTATACCGATTATTATTATAGGAATTATTGTTATTATATTGGCTATTACCGTTAAATGTATTGTGCCTGAAAGGCCGTTGATTATGAGGCGAACCGTATTGTCGAGAGGACAATCGGTTGAACCCTCTATTATAGCCATTTGAACTATTATTACCCCTAAAATTTGACCTATCATTACCCCTAAAAAACATAATCTGGGAAGTGCTAGTTTTCGAGCTAGAATCAACGAATTTTGCAACTGCTTCACGGACTGTACTGAAAGTACCTGCTTCCATGATGAGCTTGGTTCTTTCCGAATTCGCATTATCGCTGAAGGCTTTAACTACGGACTCGGTTGAATATTTAGCTGCTACTTCAGGAGGTACGCCTTCGCTGATGAAAGCTTTCTGCAAATTTGAACCTAACGTTTCGACTTCTGTCGCAAAACTAGCTGCATCCCTTGTATTCTGTTTTAAACTAGCTAACCTAGTAGCAACAAGTCTATAACTATCCCCTTTAAAATTATTAGCTAATTTAATCCTAATCTCTTCTAACGTTGCCTCGTTAGTTATCAGGTCACGAGCTTTGTCTGATAGCTTAGTAATAGTTCACAAGGAACGCGCTCCACGAGCAACTACAACAATCGTCTATAGAATATTGAATATGAATATATTTGGGTGACCAATATTCCGCCTTATATAACGTTGTCTAGGTCAGTGTAAATATAAGCAGATTTGCATTAAGTCGGCCTTGATCCGATGAATGTCTTACTCGCCATTTTTACTAGTTCTATTATGCAACGCGCGGACTAGTTTTACTTTATATACAATAACAAATAATAAATATAACAAATAAGATATTGGGAGCGCGCGTGGCCGTTATGGCACTACAAGGGCACTTCACGATGTCTATCCATGATCTATATTATGCCAATTTATCTATCATATCTTAGCGTTCGCATACAGCACCTAGAGCTGTGAACGCGTTTTGTACGTAAAGTAGCAATCCGTGGGCTATATAAAGCACTTCGCGATGTATATCCATGTTCTCCATCCATGTCCTCCATCTAGAGCCGTGACCTTGATCGCTCCTTCATAAGCAAATATCTCCTACACAATAGAAAAGACGTACAAGAGAAAACTGACTAAGTTTTACTGCAATTAACATGCTCCAGAGCTGCCAAATATTGCCAAGATGATATACACGTTTATTCGAACGCGTTTTATACGCAAAGCAGCATTCCGCGGGCTATATAACGCACTTCGCGTTGTCTATCTATGTTCTATACGATGCCAATGTAACTATCATAACTTAGCGTTCGCATACAGCACCTAGAGCTGTGACCTTGAACGTTCCGTGTTACGTAGATATCTCCTACACGATAGAAAAGACGTACAAGAGAAAACGGACTAAGTTTTACTGCAATTAGCATGCAGCAGAGCTTTCAAATAGTGCCCAGCACCTAGAGCTGTGACCTTAAACGCTCCTTCATAAGTAGATATCTCCTACACGATAGAAAAGACGTACAAGAGAAATCGGACTAAGTTTTACGGCAATTAGCATGCAGCAGCTTTCAAATAGTGCCCAGGTGATATGCACGTTAATACGAACGCGTTTTGTTCGTAAAGTAGCAATCCGTGGGTTATATAGGGCACCTCGCGATGTCTATCCATGATCTATATTATGCCAATTTAACTATCATATCTGTTCAGGAAATAACTTCTTGACATTAGGGAACACTCAATAATCTTAGTTATTCAGGGACTATCCCATAATCTTAGTTCATAAACAGATAATGCAACACTCCATCCCCTCTCTTTTGTTTCAAAAATAGTTGCCCATTGACACTCATCCTATACACACCTACTTACAACTCGTCGTATTACACGCGAAAATAATAATTGTTATTGAAACATTATTACTCCACCTCAAATACCCTTTAACCCATCCATATAATACCAGTGCTTTTACCCTATTGTGCAACGATTCACCTGGTTCCACCTGAAGATACAAGGAGGCCTCCAGCGTATAGAAGACAACACAGAAAGGTATTTAGCACTTTCAATTTCCCCCTTATATTTACTTCCCCCCTATGTTTTTGTCAACGTTAGTTGACTGGTCCTTCGGCTAATAAAATTGAACCATTAAGTTGTAATTAATTATTATAATTATTATAACAAATCTCAATCAACAACAATATATTAGCGTTCGCATACAGCACCTAGAGCTGTGAACCTTGAACGTCCCTTGTTACGTAGATATCTCCTACACGATAGAAAAGACGTACAAGAGAAAACGGACTAAGTTTGACTGCAATTAGCATTCTCCAGAGCTGCCAAATAGTGCCCAGATGATATACACCTTAATTCGAACGCGTTTTGTACGTAAAGTAGCAATCCGTGGGTTATATAGAGCACTTCGCGATGTATATCCATGTTCTATGCCATGCCAATGTAACTATCATATCTTAGCGTTCGCATACAGCACCTAGAGCTGTGACCTTGAAAGTTCCTTGGTAAGTAGATATCTCCTTCACGATAGAAAAGACGTACAAGAGAAAACGGACTAAGTTTTACTGCAATTAGCATGCAGCAGAGCTTTCAAATAGTGCCCAGGTGATATGCACGTTAATGCGAACGCGTTTTGTTCGTAAAGTAGCAATCCGTAGGCTATATAAGGTACATCGTGATGTATATCCATATTTAATACCATGACAATGTAACTATCATATCTTAGCGTTCGCATACAGCACCTAGAACTGTGACCTTGAACGCTCCTTCATAAGTAGATATCTCCTACACGATAGAAAAGACGTACAAGAGAAAACGGTCTAAGTTTGACTACAATTAGCATGCTCCAGAGCTGCCAAATGGTGCCCAGATGATATACACGTTAATACGAACGCGCTTTGTACGCAAAGCAGAAATCCGTAGGCTATATAGGGCACTTCGCGATGTCTATCCATGTTCTATACCATGCCAATGTAACTATCATATCTTAGCGTTCGCATACAGCACCTGGAGCTGTGACCTTGAACGCTCCTTCATAAATAGATATCTCCTACACGATAGAAAAGACGTACAAGAGAAAACGGACTAAGTTTTACTCCAATTAGCATGCAGCAGAGCTTTTAAATAGTGCCCAGGTGATATGCACGTTAATGCGAATGCGTATTGTACGTAGAGTAGCAATCCGCGTGTTATATAGGGCACTTCTCGATGTCTATCCATGTTCAACACCATGCCAATGTAACTATCATATCTTAGCGTTCGCATACAGCACCTAGAGCTGTGACCTTGAACGCTCCTTCATAAGTAGATATCTCCTACACGATAGAAAAGACGTACAAGAGAAAACGGACTAAGTTTTACTGCAATTAGCATGCTCCAGAGCTGCCAAATAGTGCCCAGATGATATACACGTTAATTCGAACGCGGTTTGGACACAAAGCAGAAATCCGTAGGCTATATAGGGCACTTCGCGATGTCTATCCATGTTCTATACCATGCCAATGTACCTATCATATCTTAGCGTTCGCATACAGCACCTAGAGCTGTGACCTTGAGCGCTCCGTCATATGTAGATACCTCCTACACGATAGAAGAGACGTACAAGAGAAAACGGACTAAGTTTTACTGCAATTAACATGCAGCAGAGCTTCCAATTAGTGCCCAGGTGATATGCACGTTAATGCGAACGCATTTTTTACGTAAAATAGCAAGCCGTGTGCTATATAGGGCACTTCGCGATGTCTATCGCGAGTCAGGACAATCTAGTACGAGTAGTGTCTGTTCTAACCAATGATGGTGGTATTTTTAAATGTGCTATTACCAAGATTTGTCCTTTATCGATCAATGACTTTTAATTTAAAAACACTTCAAAAGGACGATATAAATTAATGTCTAATTTTAACACTCGGAGTAGTTTCCACAAACACCAAAACTCTTTCACTTCGCTCAACGCGCGTTTCGCCAACCACGTTGGCATCATCCGGAGACGATTAAAAACTGAGAGGTTTTAATCGTGAGAACAGAGTTTTCTATTATGTCTATTGGAAATTTATTTGAAATAAATTTTTATTTAGAGTCAAACGATTGTCTTAATATTCTCGTGATTTTCTCTTTTATGCTATCGTAACTGAAAACATAGGGTGTAGTTCTGAAGGATTAATAAATTATTTAAGGAGTTTTATTATGTCGTCATCTGAGCTAGACATTTTAAAACTTAGGGTGGTTCTAGTTTTTTCGAATATACCTTGAGTACCTACTTCCAAAGTTAGAAATGGCATTTTGTGTTTCGTGAAATACAAGTTGATTTTTATAGATATTTAAAGGATAATGTTTATAACGAATATCTAATGAATTGTTTTTAAATCGTCTAGTGCTTCTCTTAGTGTATCAGGGTCAGAGGAAGGTATGTTATCTAGATCTAAGGTAATATCACCTGGATTATTTATACTTAATAGATTGGTTATCTGTCTTGAGTGAATTTAATTATGCAGAGTTTAAATGATCTCATCTAATAAGAGAGGTTCCATCATTATTTAAGTGCCAATTAGAGTTTTGTTTAGGGTTTTGCTTTGTATAGCTTGATATGAATTGCATTGGAAATTTTTTTATATTTAATTTCATAGTTATTGATGGAGTATTTAATTTCTTTATCTGTAGGTTTTCTATAACGAATGGGGATATTATAATCCGGGATGTATAAAATATCTTGAGAAAATATAGGACTTAAATCAAATTTTACTAGGTCTAGGAATCCTATAAGTCCATCGAAATATTCAAGAAAGTTGTATAAAAGTATATCGATTATTTCATTTGAATTAAATTCTGCAAAGGCGGGAATTTGGGCTTGATACATCTGATTTCTGATTATCCGTTAAAAGCTTTATTACTGTTGGATAGTGATATATATTTTGTGGATAATATTTTTGAATAATGTCGGGTATAATGATTGTTTTTGAGCAACCTGCCTCTATTAATAATTTCATAGGCGGGTTAGAGATTTTTATATAGGGTAAAGTACATGGTAAAATTATATTATTAAATTGGTCTATGGTTAAATATGTCTGATTGTTTTGGGTAGGGCACTCTGCAAATTTTCATTTTCACTATACTGCGGTGCTTAAATAGTGTGATTCATCACCAACATATGGACGGCTCATGGAGATGAGGTGCGAAGGAAACGAAATTCCATAGGCGTATCATTTTAGAGGAGGCCTTTTTGATAATTTTCAGTTCTCCTCCTCTCAAATTCGGTCTCTTACGATTGGAATTATTGGCAACTACTCGCATTCGTCATATAACACAATATAACACAATATTATAATTAATTTATATTGCGAATCAACCACACACAAGACAAAATTAAACGCCACTGTCGCGCCAAAACATACATGCAAGAAACAGCGCATGCGTCAATATATCCACGGAAATCCGGCGTCTTTACCTTTGACCAATGAAATTTCATTTAATTTAGAACCGCCTAAAACTCACCAATGAGAGCGGTAGACCCGGTTACTAATGAGTTCTGCCCACCATTTCTATAGAGTGTATATAAATTTGCACACTAAGAAATTCTGTGATCCATTGCAAATAGGCAGGCCGTTCAATTGTGATGGTGGTGTGATATTATGTATGAATCACTCCACACTATTTCGAAACCGGGGTATAAGTTCATTGATAAGTTCAGAATTATCATTTTGGTAAAATTCTTAGCTATGATTTTCATAGGGATTATCAAAATTTTGTACTGTCTCTTCTTTATAACTATCTTATGAGGGATACTGATTATATTGATCTGAGGGATATTGGTTAAAATCCGTGTTCGAAAGAAATACTTCTTCAGCGTGGAAAGTTGGGCGAGATTGACTTTGCAAGAAATTTGGTATTCGTTGTGGCAAATTTGTATTGTGATTTTTGTTAAAATGTTGGTATATATTTTATAGCTATCTAGGCGTCACCGACACACCGGCATTGGTACAGGTTAAAAATTATTTTATGTTTGGTTATAAAATTTACTGCACTTTCTAGATCCTTCGGTTTTGATACTCTAATCATTTGTTGATAATTATTAGGTAGTAGTATTTGTTGGGAATTCTAGTATACGTATCAAGGGCTAATTTTGAATATACTGTAGTTAATGACGCTTTCATTGTTTCGTCATGTTCTGATTGTGTCAATGTTAATAATAATAAACTGGAATTCTGGAATTCTCTCTTTCCAAATGACTGCACACTTGTTGCACTCTGTTTTTATTTATCGTTAAATGTAATAAGTCTTGTTGAAGACAAGCTAAACCTATTAGTATATGTATCACCGAAAGTGGATAATAAAACAGTTCTAACTTTTTGCCAATCGCCTAAGTCAAATCTAGAACTAATTCTCATTAGGACTTGTCCCTGTAATTTTGAACAAATGGACCTAAATAAATAAGTATTTAAACCAATAGCTTGAAGAGTATTGCTAGGGTCTGTAAAGATATATGTCAATGCATCGCATCCTGATATTTAGACATTTAATGCAAATGTATTACCGTCGAGGATTTTGTTGGAGTCTATTCATTTTTACTAGTTGATAATTCATTTTTATTGGTTGCAAATTTAAACCTGCTGGTCTTATAATAGTGTATCAGTTATTTGAGGTTTCGGAGCCACTTTCTAAACTTTCTAAATTAGTTTTGTTGTTCAACAACTGTTTTGTTTTTATCTCTCATTTCAGCAACAACCTTGTCTTGGTCACAGTCTACCTAAAAGGTATATGACTGGATAGTCGACTGGATTTTACAGAGGGGGTTCAAAGATTAATAAGAATAATTTCGTTGCACTTTGATTTCTTAAAACTAACAATTTGGAAATTGGTTTCTTAAAACTAGCTCTTATACTTATGTCGTATAGGGAAAGGATGTACTGCAATATTACGGGGGTACTCGGGATCGAGATTGAACAATACTTGCTACTTACTTGCTTTGGCGTGTACGAGTTTCTTCTGGAACACTGGGTTGTTGGATTCTTGAGCACGAAGAATTGAAATTCACCTGGTTCCTTAACAAAGAGTCTACCAGTTGCTTGATATCCTACCTGACTGCGCCAATTAAGCGTATGCACAGAACTACTTCCAAAAATCAGTGCAGCAATCCTAATCGGCCAGCGCAGCTGGCCTTTTATATGAATTAAATTAAATGCTAACATGCATTTGCTGCGTCGTTATTTTTGTGCATTCATGACACGTAGGTAAAATAACGTTTAATTTATGTTACGAGATATAAACAAAGTTAAAATAAATATAATTTATAAAGTATACAATGTCACAACTTGCGTCAAATCAAAGGAAAATTTTGTTATCCAAAAAAAAGGGCGCGATTGTCGAGTCCGACACTTGCACCATATAACTTTTGCAAGGTGCACGTAAGTTTTTTAGTTATTCACATAGAACCGTTTTTTGCAACTTTGCGAAATTTTTAGGTTAATATCGCCATTCAGACGCGAGTTGAAAGAAATAGATACTCATATTTAATTTTTTTCCTATCTGCCTATATTGCTTTTACTCTTGGACTACTAAGCAATTATATTTTGGTGTGAGGATAACCTGAAACGTGTTTTTGCTGGTGGTAAACTTGATAAATAAAATATAACATCTTTATTGTAGGTATAGCGAAATTTTTAGGTTAATATCGCCATTCAGACGCGAGTTGAAAGAAATAGATACTCATATTTAATTTTTTTCCTATCCGCCCATATTGCTTTTACTCTTGGACTAGTAAGCAATTATATTTTGGTGTGAGGATAACCTGAAACGTGTTTTTGCTGGTGGTAAACTTGATAAACAAAATATAACATCTTTATTGTAGGTATATTTCTTTAAATAGTTTATTAATTATTAGTTAAGTACATACATCATTATTCTTTACATATAATATACAAAAATCTATTACTAGACATCTTTTATTTAACACATTTGACCTAGATTATAGACAAGGCCACTTCAAAACTTTTTATGTTTTTTTTTGTAATATACGCAATGATTAAATTGAAGAAAAAGTACTAAAACTTTATTGTCAAGTAATTTAAATATCTTGTGACTTAATTAGGAATTACCTACATACTACATACAATGTTGCATTAATCATCAATTAAAATTTCGGGTGCTTTATTAACTTTATAATATAATAATCTGATAATGATGTCCGTATAACATTTTATTTAAGCAATTTATTTATATATTAAATGAGGAAAATATAGTAGTAGGTATACATGGCTACGGTTCGTAGTTACATTAAACAAGATCGCGAAAAAGATCCGCGATTCTAATCATTGCACCCGATACCGAAGAAAACGCGTTAGACAAACATAATTAGCCGTGCCGAGACTGCCTGATATCCACACGAATTTGATAACCTGTCAATTGCAAGTAGTAATACGTACTCAAACTCCTATGGTGTGGTAAGTAGTGGTAATAATTTCCCCCTCATTACGATAATTTCTGATTATTTAGATAGGTAGGTATTTAATCATGTAATTGTATATTATAATTTGTTCTGTTAATATAGGCCGTAAAATTATTTTTTGCTGTATATTAATTTTTAGTTATATATTCAGTTCTGATTATAGTCAAGTAGTAAAGAAGCCCCTTCTGGATAATGTGCTGCCGTAAATAGGAATCATTTAAAAGCACCTCCGGTACGCTGAAATATCCAGTAAGCGACTTCCAACACCTGAAGAAACCGTCCAGTCCGTCCCGTGAAAAGTAAGTGCGAGTAGGAAACTAACGAGCAACGGAATAACTGGTAACGTGATCATCCCAAAATCGTCACGAGTGAATGTGTAAACTGCATTGCTAGTGCTTTCCCCTGCGCATGCTAAATTAACACCGCTTTTACTTAACTCGCCGCCATTTTGGGTCCCCGTAGTGACTAGGGCCATTGTAGATCCCTGAGACCGTCTTTTCGTGTGCTGACTGCCAAACCATGTTCATAATGCTTTTAACATCACATTAACCACGCTTGACTGTAACCTGATCAAACTGAATCACCTGTATATAGTATATAGTATATACGTAATTTGACCTGTCCACAATCTGTCGAACCAAGATTGAAAATAAACCTGTTGTAACCGTTTATCTACGTATTCTTTTAGATAGGGTAATCAAAGGCCTATCTGTGGAACACGTGACCCCTGTAATTCCGCCAGTCTCCACTCGCATCTATTCAAGGCCCATACAGAACCGCCTGTAAGGAAAGGTGGTCTGTCTGCACTATAAACAGACTGGTGAATTAGTACCGCACTAGAATTTCCACCCTCAACCACACATCCTGAAATCAACTCATCATTCACCTTTACGTTATACTATTACAGCCGGATCAAATGCTGTTCAAAAGTGCATGTTTCGTTAGATGACTACGGTAGGCATTTATACATTCTGTACATGTATTTAGCACCCAGCGCAATTTCACTGGTCAAATTCGAATTTAAAACCAATCAGAGTTCGAGTGCGAAATCTGTGTACGGAATGTAAACCGGTGGCAAACGCACAAGAAAAAAATCACTCAAAATATCTCAAATTTAGGTCGAAGCAGTTTGTAATTTCTTTCTTAATATCCACCGCTGGTTTTTATTTTATTAACTGCCCATATTTTAAGCCTATCTTAAATAGAAAATATTTATCATTTTAACAGGCCGATCATATTTTTTACTGCGTAAATATTTATTGAACTACATATTTCAAGATCTCTAACTGACCGAGTCTGATTTAATAACTGCACACTCGTTACTGCCCATTTATTTATTTTACTGCACAATTAGATTGTCACGCATTGAAATATTTATCAAGCTACTAATTTGCGGATATATTCTTCCCCGTTTCCTATTTTTACTGCTCATACTTTACCGCCCAATCTGTTTTTAAACATGCAATTTGTATTTTCATACTGACCGAAATTAGAATATATTATTGCCTCTTTAAACTACAGCCATACAGAATGTAACAGTTTATAGAGCATGCGTGACTGGGCTATTTTGAATTTTGCTTTTGTCGGTTAATTTTCTTCCATGACCATGGATGATGCAACAAATTTACCATCAAGTACTTTGAAATAGGGCCGGGAAAATATAGCCCAAATTTATTAAGTGAGAGTATAGCAAAACAGTGGGTGGACGAATACGTTTCTTTAATAAATACCAATTGGAGGATATTTAAGACTAAAACTAACACGCCACATTACATATACAGTGATATTCTCCAAATCACACTGCAACTTTTGACTCAAAAACTTACGAAAAATATGAGAAAAATGCAATGCCATTAAAACCGTGACATAATATCCGTTCAATATTTTTTTACGAAATAGGTTGCTATGAAAGTCTGGGGATATTATGGCTACAAAAAAAATTCTGGTTTAGGGTTATTACAATAGGTGGTGAGGCAAATTAACACAAAGAACTGCAACAGCTACGAAATCTTTTCGAATAGATGGATTGAGATACGGTGTTTCAGGAAGACATTTAAAAAAAATGTTATTCCTTATTTTTAGGGAAAACCACTTTCGTGCATTTTTCCTTAAAAATATATATTTTTTTTAGTGCATATTGTTTGAAATATTTTTTATTTCGTAAATAATTGTTTTATTGCCAGAAGGCATAAAACAATCATGCATTGGTAACGTCGAGAGGCCACAGGTTCAAATCTTGCCAGTACTTTTTTTCCGTTCATATTAGTTTTTCTATATACCGGGTGCCTACGATATTACTAGCCAACCTATAACTTACCATAACAAAAAGATATAGATTTCAAATTTTGGAGAGTTGTGTAATTGACTACGCTGCACAGTTTGATTACCTCAAGATTAGGTCTTGATTAGGTTAGGTTAGATTACCTCGAAAACTATCAAATATAGATATAGGGTATGCTACATGTTTTGGACCTACAATTTCCTGGGCAATCGAAATCTCGAATAATATACAGGACGTTACGTTAAAAAAAAAGTTTATACTATTTCCGGTTAAACCGGAAATTAAAGTCAGATCTAGAAGCAATCAAACTGCACCGTAGCCAACCATAAAACTTCCGAAAATTTGAATCTTTTTTTACAAGGAAGTTATAGCCTGGCTAGTAATATCATAGGCGCCGGGTATATACGCCGCCGATGCACCTGAGGAACAGGGCGCCCTGGTTGAGAGATCATCACTTAGGCTTATGTCTCAATTTCATTCAAAATGCATGCAAAATCATTACTAGGGGATTTTTGAGGTCGCTGACAGCGGCGGATGGTGGGGGAGGGATGCGGGGCGCCGCCCTCCCTAGGCAAATGATGATGCATGTAATTTATGATTGTTTCACATTCATACTTTTTTCTTCAAACTCAATTCAAATAAATGAAACATTTCTCATATTATCATCTAATATACCTATATTTACTGCTATGTAATAAAGTGTAAACTTGCCGGCCGGGTGCCGAGGGTGAACGGCGAACGACTGGTGCGCTGGACCGTCCCGCCAAGCTTCTCGTAGCAAGTCGGTTGCCATAGAAACGGTACGCTTGTATTAAAACCCTCACGTTCTTATATGAGATCTCATGTTTTGACCGCTTGCCTCATGTTCGGCATACAATCTGGAATCTGGAATATGTCCGGAGTGCGGATCAGAGATCCGCTGCACTTAGACCCCATTGGGCCCCTTGTGCTTCCTCCGTGAGGGAAATGTCTCCCTAGGTCATCGACCAGCCCAATGTTGTACAAAAGGTGATGATGTTGCCCAGGGGCATTTCCCTCAAATTGGCCATAGAAGGCCAACGTTCCCCCAATATGGATTCTCTGGTCGATGACACGGCGGGACATTCGCAAAGTACATGCTCAATCGTTTCATCTTCTTGTTCACATCCTCTGCAGATGGGTGTGTCACTTTGTCTCATGTTATAGAGGTGTTTCCTTACCCGGCAGTGTCCGGTTAGGATTCCTGTAACAAATCGCAGTTTACGCCTGGACATTGCCAGATAGTTCCTCGCCGTCTCTTCGCTGGGATATCTCAAGAGATTTCTGGCCAGCTGACAGCTACTTGTTTCATCCCATAACGTCTTAAATTTTATGTGGGTGTTTTCCTTTATTAATTGGAGTTTCGCTGCAACTGGTAGCGTACTTGAAGGACCAGGCCCAAGGATACTCAGGTTGGCTGCCTTCTTGGCCAGTTTGTCAGCTTCTATGTTGCCGTTGCATTGTGAGTGTCCTTTGCCCAGCACAGGCAGATGTTATTCATCTGACATGCTCTCACAAGTGCTTGGTGACATTCCCATGTTGATCCTTTAGTTATTTTATAATTTTTCAGGGCCTGTAGTGATTGTCTACTATCTGTGCAGATTCTTATTGTCTTGCCCGTTATTTCTCTGCGAGCAATCTCTTGTGCGGCTATGGTTATACCAGCGAGTTCTGTTTGTACTACAGTATTGTACTACTTGTAGTCCAGCTGCATCGGAGTCGCAGATTCCTGGAATATATACCACAGCCTGCTCCATCCTTTTCTTTCATCCGCCCGGAAGACATAGTTTACACCTTCAACGCCGGCCTCGTCTTCACCAGTAGTATGTATGGTGTAAGGTTTATCAAAGACAAGCCGAGGCGGAATACCATCTGCACATGCCTGTAAAAGGGGTATCTTTCTGACAGCTTCAGTCCACAGGCGGCTTCTGGTTTGGCCACAGAGTAGTATGCCAATGGATTTAAGGCGAGTCATGGTAGTCAGAGCCACTTCTTCTAGATGTAGGTCTAGCGGTGGAAGACACAGCATTATCTCCATTGCTCTCGTTGGTGTTGTTCGCATGGCTCCGGTTATGCTCAGACAGGCAACTCTTTGTACCTGGCTTAGCTTGAGTTTTGCTGTTATTTGTTGACTCTTGGGCCACCAGAAAACAGCTCCATAGGCCAATATTGGCCTTATGATAGCAGAGTAAATCCACAGGACCACCCTGGGTTTCATTTCCCAGGTTTTCCTTACGGTCCTGCGACACTGCTCGTATGATATGTAGGCCTTATTTATTCTTCTTTCGAGGTGAAGATTCCAGTTTAATTTAGCATCGAAAGTTACCCCCAAGTATTTCACCTGTGGTGCAAAATTTAGTGCTGTGTTTAGGAGAACAGGTGCTCTCATTGGCTCCAGTTTTCTGTTCCTTGTAAAGAGTACCATTTCCGTCTTCCTGGGGTTGACGGATAGGGCATACTCCTCACACCAATTTTCGATTATTCTTAGGGCCATCTGCATTCTCTGACAGAGAGCTCCTTCGAATTTTCCATTAAGCAGTATCGTTAAGTCATCTGCGTATGCAATTGTGTAGAATCCTTCCACGTTGAGGTGGTTTAGGAGGCTGTCAAGAACCAGATTCCATAGCAGTGATGATAAAACACCTCCCTGCGGACAGCCTTTCGCAATCAGTCCTATTGTGACAGTGTCTCCTGCACTGATTTGTACTGCTCTTTTAGAGAGCATGTTGGATATCCAGCTGCTCATAGTATGAGAAACGTTCCTATGTGATAGGGCCGCTGTGATTTTAGGAAAGGTGGTCTTGTCAAACACACCTTCTATATCTATGAAGACACCCAAGGTGGATTCCTTATGATCCAGGGATTTCTCAATCCGACTTGCTACCACATGGTATTATCCACCGATACCTACCAGTATCGGTGGATTTTCCTGGCGTGTATGCATGTTGGTTGGGGTGCACGGGATTGTTAGTCAATGTTACATCCCTCAGATATTGCTCACATAGCTTGACAATGTTAAAACTGAGGTTGTGTAGTCTCATGAATTTAAACTTTAGTTCTCTGAATTTGACAGACAAGGTAAACATTAAAAAAGATGAACGCCTTGAGCTTCTATTTAATTTAAGTCAAGTGCGACCCGGTTATAAAAATCGAGAATAGTTTACCAGAAAGTTTGAGGCAAGAATGTACGAAAAGACGTTATGGTTGTGCGGCTGCAATTTTGTTTTTTTTAATACGAGATTTGAAACATCTAGGCGAAAATATAAAAAAAAACACGAAAAATCGACCAAGCATATGAATAATATTGTAAGCTTTTCGGAAATGGACACAACTAATAGTATCGCTTCTAGTTTAAGTAGTGCGGATGCCGAAAATATTCGCAAGCGCAACGAAATGGTATAACAAAATCCTTAATGCCCCACCAAACAAAAATATCACCAGCCGCCGCTGGTCTCCGATTACGAATATGATTGTCAAAAAGTCCGCCGATGCACCTGGCGACCAGAGCGTCGTCGAGATAGTTGGGAAAATCTTCTCAAAATTGTCCTCTGTCCGTCATGCCCGCCGGTCGGGATGTCGCGGTTTTTGTGAACCCGCTTTTGTGATCTCAAAAATCGTCTTTGGGTAAAGGAAGAACCCTATTTTGAGCAAAATCCAATAATAAACGGCGCTCCCAAATATAAAAAAAATTATATCAATAATAACATATCGTACAGTTCTGTAACTTTTCTACTACATTAAGATGACCATGAAGTATCACATACCAATATTTCATCCAAATCGAAATAAAAAATGGCTGCCGTACAGCTCTATGAACCTAGCACTCATCAGCAGCACCGTACGGGGTTTACCTGCTAATTTGTAGATTTTTTTTCACGCCGTTCCCACTTTTGTAACTCTTACCGGTTGCGAGAAAAACGCGAAACTGCTGGCTTAAATTCCGATTTCAGCACTGCAGGTCCTGACTCGACCAGTTTTATGTAGCTTTTTTGTAGCTTTTTTGTAACAGTTAGCTTCCGAAAAAATGGTTAGGTAGGTATTTAAACTGATTATTTCGGCTATATGAAAATACTCTACCGAAGAATACTACCGAAGTTATGAAACTTATTTGTCTGTCGGGTTACACATTTCTGGCGTTCTTGTTACGCTTGTATTTAATTTGCAGGTTTATTATTATGCCTGCCTGATATGTGCAAGTTTTTTACAAGCTACTAATACACGCTACACTACTAATACTACTAATACACGCATAACAAAAAAGCTGCAAATGCGTAACGAGTGCAGCACTTAAACTACAAATAATTCCCAACTGTTGGATATACGCAAAAGAAAAAATATAAACGTGAAACAATCTTATTCAGAAAGCTAAAAATACGAGAACGACGGAACAAAATTACTGTAATTGCGTAAATCGTGGAACAAAAACGTTTGAAACGCGCGACAAAAAAGGTACAATGTTAAACTTTTCTTACATCTTTTGGTTACTCGTCCATAGTTTCTTTGTTACTTGTGTTACAATGTTGTGGCTCTTGTGTGGAGAAAATAATAATGAACCAATAAAGCAAAATAATTTGTATATATATTATATACGTAGAACATTTAAATACCATTATTAGAGTATTAAAAATATTTAATTTAAAAATAAAAAAAATAAATTTGAAATATCAGGATACCTATCGTGGCAACATGTCAATAAGAACCTATTTTTTTGCCCGCATTCTTTTCAGCAAGGCAGACTCGAAAGGCGAACACCAAGCCGCGAAAATTGGTTCCAACAAGTTTTCGGCACGTGTGTATCCGAAAGTATATGTGCGCACGAGTGTTGTTGTGTATGTGTCTCGTCACTGTTGTGTTTTGTTTATTTTTTCTCGAATGTTTTGGAACTCTGGTTTATGCAGGTTAAAACACGTGGCAAATTCAAATTATGAGGATGAAAATACATTATATTGCCTGCGTATAATATTTACCGTAAGAAATTCTGCATGATCGTGTTCTCTCAAGAAATGGTAGGGGTAAAGAGCGATGGTACCGCTCGGCCCCCTCTTATCGAGGTCACATCTATAGCCAAGGATATTGGCGCGTCTCAAGAAATCGTGTTCTCGCACTCTCACTCTATGTGTATCGCCATTCATCGCTTAATTTAAATTTTACCTACCTGCAAAATTGATACCACTGCAGCTACAAAGCGGGACCAGCGTAACAAAAAAACTACAAAAAAGCTACAAAGAACTAGCCGGGTCGCGATTTTTATTGATCCGGTTGCAACTTAAGCTAGCAGTTTTCCATTTTTCTCGTAACTGGTGAGAGCTACAAAATTGGGACTCAAGTAATAAAAAAGCTACATAAAACTGGCCAAGCTAGGACCTGCAGCGCTGAAATCGGAATTTAAGCCAGCAGTTTCGCGTTTTTCTCGCAACCGGTAAGAGTTACAAAGGTGGGACCGGCGTAACAAAAAAGCTACAAAAAAGCTCCAAATTGCCAGGTAAACCCCGTACAGTGCTGCTGATGAGTGCCTGCTAGGTTCATAGAGCTCGGCTAGGGGGTCACTGTCCAATTTTACATCAAGAGTTGTCCCACAAAACGCAAGAATCGACCTGTTCGGGTGTTTTTTCAAGAAACTAGTCTGTGTCCTAAAACAGGCGTGTTTCGTTTTCAATGGCCCATCCTGTATAATACACTTTCGGCAAGTGTCATGCATTCCGATATTTATTATTTTATACATACCCTTTCCACTGAACACTATAGTAATAAGTAGGTAGCTATTCTGGTAGCCATTTTCGAATATTCAAGGGTAGGTTAGAGCGCTATTATTTACTACAGGTCATTTACGTCCATATATATGTACATATTTTATAATATTAAAATCTTAAAAAAACTATTGACTAAAAATGTGGTGTTATGATTATGGACGCCTTTCAGTTCCTAGAAACTTTTAACTATGGTCAACAAGGTGGCCAAATGTACAATATGCAGTAGAAGCAAAAGTTTAGGTAAAATACATAATACAAGTTCACAAATGCTTACAGAAATATCAGGGTGAGATGTAATTATTGTTTTCCCTGATATATTGATATTTCTTTTATATAATAATTATATCAGCCCTGTAGTTACAGTTGTGTAGTTTATAAGACTTTAAAATCTACCATGTTTGGATGTTTGGTTATATCTTAAACTGAACTAGAACGAATATCGGCGACTGTTGTTGTTTTCTGACCAAATTATGCACTTTATTTGGATATAGTGCCGGAATTAAATTAAAAAATACAGCAGAAGCTCGCAAAAAATGTATTCTGAGATATTTCTTCAGTAACTGTTAGTGGAGGGATTATACATTAACATATATACATTCACATATAGTGGATTATACATTAACATTATACATTAACATATAGTGGAGGGATTATATATTATAAAGCCACAAAAATAAGTTCTGGGGGTGGCGTGGAACCCACCCAAAAAAACACCCCTTTGATGAGAAAATCTTGATTTCCCCAAAAACTCGTAAACCGTTGATTATATCAAAAAATTGCTGATTATAAAAAGGAAAGCCTGACTAATTTCGTAAAAAAAGTTTTCTTTTATTTTTTTTGTATATACCATAGTTTTAGCTTTGAAGTTCTTTGGTCTTCATATTTGTTTTGTGAAAAGTAATCTTGGGTTTGTAGCATTTCATTACAGAGAGAAATAAGCAAATAGACGAATAATAAGGAAGATACATTTACCAGTCCTATATCTGGATATACACACGGAAACGAACCACTTAGAAGAAGAAATAATAATTTAAAATATTAATACTCCAACACTTGCAGTGACGTTTTATGACATTAGTTTTTGACGGAGCCCAAATTCTTAGAATACACAAACCTAGTGTACTATTTTTATTTTTTCTATTTGAACATATTATATATAAAAGCATTAGGCATACAGGTATTCTATTTGAACATATTATATATAAAAGAATTAGGCATACAGGTATCCAGAAGATGTTGAACTTTGAAGTGCATAAAATCTTTTAGAACCTATTTAAAACAACTACCTTCCTAGCTATATACTAGAAAATATTGAATTACATATACAATAGAATTCTCAAGCATTCAAAGAAGGAGTGATGCAGAAATTGCTTGCTAAGTCAAAACTAAAATCATTTGTTGGTCTTATGTATTAATTTCCGAATTTACGAAAAAACAATTAATACATAAGACCAACAAATGATCAGAGGCGGCTCCTCGAGGTAAGCAGGGTGGGCAGTGCCCAACCTAGGATTTAAGGTATAAATATAAAAGAAAAAACAATATTCAAAAAATTTTTTCAATTATCATGTAGAATGTTCAATATGTTTTAACACAATAGCATAACAGATTTTTAAAAGTCTTAAGTAAGATTATAAATAAAAAGTAAAAAGTATATTATTAATCAGTAATCACATTTCGATTTAAATTTTGGGCGTTACGCACCCGAAATAAATAATAAATTAATTATTTTATAATTATAATAATAAAAACTTTAATTATTATAATTACCACTGAATTGTACGGGATTTAAAATTTGATCTAGTATTAGAACCACGGTATTTAATATTTATGGAGAACCAATTAATCGAAGTATTTATTATAACCTACCTATAGGTAGGCGTGTAGGAAACTAATTATTTTGCATATCGATATACGAAAATAAGATCGCCCTTCATTCTTTAGCTTTTCAGCTGATTTTTATATAATTATGTATCATGTATCTAGTAATTGCTAATCTCTAATCTAAAATCTAACAAGTAATAAAACTAATTAGTAACGATACCCCATCAATCAAGTAGTGGGAAATATATTTTTTGATTTTTAATTAAAATAGACTTCTTAAACCGACTTGAAGAGGAATTCAGTGTAAGCGCGCCTGTTTCGTGCATTATTTTGTATATTATGCTACGGGCTTGCCCATCGGCGCGGTTTGCGTGATGTAACGTTCACGATTCGCGCCCTTCAGCTTCAGCCCCTAATTAGTGATTGGTGTTACAAAGTCATATGATTAAGGATTCAGTTAATTTAACTTTTAACTGAATTAACTTTTAACTGAATAACTTTTAACTTTAATTTAACAGATTTCACTGTTTTCTGTTTTCAGTTTAGAGTTTAGATCAAAGTTGTATTGTGCAGATACAAGATACAATACCGGGTAGAGTAGGTATGTGGATTTAGTTTTTCCTTCGATTTTTCGGCTTTTCGTCTTGTCGTTGGTGATTGACGTGATTTGATTAGGTACCTACTTACCTTACATATTTAAATATTTCTTATCCTATTCGTAATATTCGTATTTTGTAATTTTTTGCGATGTAATTTGCAGTTTAGATTTTGATGATAAAGCATTTATTCCCAGCCAGCTTGCAAGTCTACTTTCCAAATATGATAATAAATTCAAAGAATTTTTGGATGAATCAATTGTTTTTAATGGTCTGTCGAAAACCATTAAAAATTATTTAATTGAAAGTATTAATGAACTCTGAACTTACCGTTGGTTCTTGCTGAAGTGTTTATTTTTGGAACGATCTCATATACCTACGAGCTGTTCTTTTTTTTCCAAAACACAAACTACTGATAGCAAAAATTCAAGAAAAAGATTATTATTTTAAAATTCCAAAAGTAAATTGACAAACTAGAGTTAAATAAAAAAATCGAAATTCGGCAAGGAAAAGTAAAATTCGTGGAATCATTGATCGTAAATTCGCCAAACGAAATACCTATTGGTTTATAAAAAATATTTATAAATCTAATAAAATATATTTTTTTATTTCAATTTATTTATAACATCAGTAATTCGTGAATAAATATTATTTCAAAAAAATTTGATACTTTTTTCAAAAATAATTTTTGTGAAACCCTGTAATTTTTTGTAAATGGATTTTTCATTGAAATTCTGAAGTGCCAGAAAACGCGTGACCTTGAAAGTTTGAAAAATTTTCCCCTGGGGCGCCATTAATGCTTCGCGGCCCAAATTTATTATCAATATTAAATTTGTCTGCCCTACCTGATGCTTTAGTCACGAGCCGCCACTGCAAATGATTTTAGTTTTGACTAAGCAAGTAATTTCTGTATCACTCCTTCTTTGAATGCTTCAGAATTCTATTGTATATATGTAATTCAATATTTTCTAGTACATAGCTAGGAAAGTAGTTTTTTAAATAGGTTCTACAAGATTCACATAAAAAAGAATAGGTCACAAGAACAAGAAACAAGAATAGGTCACATAAAATATGTGTTAAATTTAATGTATGAGATTTTTGTTTTTACGGAACCGAATCAGGGCGCTCTTGCAGGGAGGGTGAGTTACTTCAACTGCTCTGGAGACAGTAAAATATGGTCCATATTTATTATTGAATTATGGAAAACAGGATGTTTAAGAACGCCATTTGCATAAGGATAAGTTTAGAACATCCTCTACACGTTTTACATTTAAAGAGGTATAATATTTAAATCATACGAATTATGTGAATTGTTTTTTTGTGAATAATTTGTTTTTTAATACATCAATGTAGTACACTTATTAAAAAAGATACAAGGTATTGCGTAAAGTATTGCATTTTAATAATTTAATCACAATATAAAAACATATTTAACATTATTTATAACAAAATAGACAGAAATAATAATGAAAAAACTTAATAATGAGTATGGTCACCTCTGACCCTCTGAACTTCAGCACATCGCTACTTACTGTAAATTAAAGTCCTGATAACGTCCTGGAGAATCTGATTCAATTCGTCTTGCAGTACCTTAATCAACTGAGCTTCATTATTTATAGGTAACTGCTGATGTAAACGCTTTCCGAGTATATTTTCCCATAAATGTTTCCCATAAATGCTCAATTGGATTGAAGTCTGAGCTTTTTACTGCCCATATTAATATTTCAACACAATCAACACCCTCATCATCTAAATATTGAGTTACAATTCGCGCCTTATGAGCTGGAGCATCCTACACAAAAGGCCGCTGTTTAAAATTGGCACCTTGGTTTGCGAAGAAAGGCCACCCAAATATGAACGGCAAAATTCTATAATGTAATTTAGACATGAAATCATAGCCGCCGTAAATGTCAAATATATCTGTCGTTGATAATAAATTTAAAATCGTAATATTATCAAATATATCAACAATCTACAAGATTCATGTTATTTAAATAAGGTACATACAGTGCCCAAATAAGTGGCACTGTCCAAAAAAATAACTGAAAATTTTTTCTGCGTATATTACAGTTTACAATGATAAGTAAGCCTAGATAACTTCGCGGTGAACGTTAATTAGTGTATCAACTATGAGATGGCGCTCTAAATAATTAATCTAGCAGAAAGTTAAATAACAAAGTGAGGCTAGTAATTTCGGTAAGTAAAACTTTAATCAAATTTAAACTGTTGCATGTCAGTGTACAGCTAAAGAACTGTACTTGCATGTAAACTTATAGTCCTTTTCCTGTACTATCGTGAAAAATCTTTGATACTAGCTTTGAAAAAGTGACAAACGTTAAATCTGCCAAATATGGGCACATGTTTCTTCTTCTACACTGAATGACATTAATATATCTTGTTTTGTTTTAGATATCCGATATGCGATGTTGCGATGCGATGTTGTGTTGCGATGCGATGTTGTGTTGCGATGCGATGTTGCGAACTTCGGATATCCGATATGCGAAGACTACATAAGTTCGTGTAGCCTGCCTGGTTAATATACCTATGTTTTTATTACTTTTTCTTATAATCGTTTATAATCGTTAATCGGATATTTTGTTTATTTTTTGTTCGAAAATACAGCAGTATTATACTCGGTTACATTCTTATTTTTATGTGCATAAAAAAAATCCTGATGTGTAATTACTCACATGCTCCAAATACGGTGCCCATATTTGGAGCCCCGGGTCCTAATATGAGCATTTATCGGTTTTTTAATTTTGAATTTTTATATACGTTATAAAACAATTTCGTCAATTCTGTCTACAATTTTTGAATCCCCATAACGTAGAGATTATCTAGAAGTAATTTCTTTATTCTGTAGTAAATACTGTAACTGCAATAAAATAATTTGCTTAAGGGTGCCCATATTTGGTTCGGTTCCCTTTTTGTATCTAAATGTAAAAAATGTAGAGAATATTCTGAACTTATCCTTATTAACACGTCATTCTGAAACACCCTGTATACTCATAATTCTGTAATAAATATGAACCATATTTTGCTGCCTCCAGAGCGGATGAAGTAACTCACCCTCCCCTACAAAGGCGACCTGATTCGGTTGCGTAGAAACGAAAATATCGTACATTACATTTCACACATTCTTTGTGTAATCCCTTATTCGTTTTGAGCAGTTTATATATATATTTATATTATGTGGTACCTATTATCAGATATAAAACATATTGGACGGAAATCCACCAAAATCCAAAATCCAATTTTACATTTTGAGCAATGTACCTATACAAATATGCATCTATGACATCATAAAATATCTAATACTTGCTCCAAATATATAAATATATAAACAGCGGAGCATAATGAGGAAGTGGTGTGTCTCAGAATTCGCTATGTAGGTTGGCAACACTTTATATATGTTAAGTGGCATTCCTGTTTATAATATTTTTTTTAATAAGTTGTTCCCGTTTGTATTAGTCTCTTGTGTTTTTAGCCTTAGTAACAAAAATGTAATCAATTATCATTAGCATTTTCTACATATTTTATATTTTTTACAATTACACAAAGATCGTTTCGTTTGTTGAACGATAAATATGTCAATATGGCCCCGTGTGTAAATAAAAATCAATCTGAAAGACAATCCTCGACGCGGGGTGGGATAACTAACGTCGTCACTGCTCTCATAAATCACAATATAATTTGCAAGGGGACCGCAGAAAATTATGGGTCCTCGAGCCACTTCGTGCCACGCCATATCAAAAATATCATGGATACCCCAGTATTTCCGTTGTAAACAAGTTGTCACTTTTGAGCATGTACTGAAGCCTGAGAAAGAATTGGAATTGGTAACAATGACATGAGGCAACTTATCCAGCGCCATATTGGCTTAACACCTTCAGCCCCGCGTGTAAATCGCTGCATCACTCCCCTAACCGGTTAATACTCAGTTCCGCCAAAGTTTACAGAATATATATGCGTTGTGCCACGGGCGGTAGAATTGTTTGTAGTCCCTTTGACGTTCGCAGGTCTAAGCGATGCCGACTCATAAATTATAGCGCGGACATTTGGTGACATTTACGGGGCCAGTCTCAGTTCTCCACCAGGTGTAACCTTCGGTCTCAATACCAGGGTTGTTCCGAAAGCGTACAACAAAGAGGAAATTTTATGAAAGTTTATTTTGTTTAGTTTAGTTTATTTTGTTTTTATTCTGGTTAATAGATTTTTTTTAAACGGTTTTATTTAGCTTGACAGTATATTTGTTTGTTTGTTTCAAATCTTGCAACAGCTTTTTCAACTACTTCCCGATGAGCTAGAGACTTGAAATTTGGTAGGTGTATGGCGTTCTGGTGATAATACAATATCATAAACAAAATGGCAGACTTTTCTATTTATAAACCGATTTGTCTCAAATTTGAAACTTTGCGGTATTTAAGGTCACTCAATAGATTTTTTCTCTCAAAATCAGAACGGCGGATCCAAACTGGCGGACTATCATATTTATGAACCGATTTGAGTAGTATATCAAAGCGGGTTCTGGGCCTCCCTACCACCACCACTTTCTGAGTGACGTCAGAGATGTGATGGGGGAGGTGAGACTCCGCCTACATTCAAGATGACGTCCAAATGGCTTTCCCCGACTACCAATTAATATTCAAGACTGTCCATATTCAAGATAACGCGCCTTTTGCTCCGCCTACTAATTAGTATTCAAGATGGCGCTCACTACTTGCTCCACCTACTAATTATTATTCAAGACCGCCCAGATTAAAGATGGCGCTCGATTTGCTCCGTTTACTAATATTCATGGGGCTCAATAATTATCATGCATAGTACCTACCCACTAAATTAATTCAGTTACTACGTGATAGATGGCGTTTACAGCTACTAAATTAATTCAGCTAGCCTCCACAAGATGGCGTATAATATGTATCTACATGTGTTGTATTGCCTACCTTATCTCTAACTTGAAACTTTGCGTTGTTTAAGATCGCTCAATACAATTTTCGACTCAAACTTAAAAAATCAAAATAGTGAATCCAAAATGGCGGATTAACGAAGTTATGAACCTATTTGTCTCAAACTATTTACTTGGGGTTGTTTAAGGTTACTGGGCTTATTTGGTTGCTTTTAACCCTGTAAGTTGCATAAAAACGATATTTCAAATGCGCCCCACGATTTTATTTTAGTCCATCCGATATGAGAATACAGCACAGCTAGTAATGCACAATTTCTTACCAGACGTCAGAATCTCAGGAAGGTTCAGGTTTGTGTCTTAATTATTTTATAGTTTTTGCTACAACTGATGATTTCAAATAAAACCATTTGGGATGACAATTTTTTTTACCTATTTTTAATTTGAAGTTTTTGTTTTTTTAAGTTTCACTGTCCACCTCCTGCCTCCATCATCAAACCCTCGTCACCAAGTATAATGTGTGGGACTCGTCAAAAGTAACCAAATGATCCCAGTAACCTTAAACAACCTCAAGTACCAAGTTTCAAACAAATCGCTTCATAAATTCGATAGTCCGCCATTATAGATCCGCCATTTTGATTGTTTTAAGTTTGAGTCACAAATTGTATTGAGTGACCTTAAACACCGCAAAGTTTCAAGTTTGAGTCCAATCGGTTCATATATTGGAAAGTCCGCCATTTTGGATGCGCCATATTTTTTTTGCAATATTAAATTGTAATATCACCGGAACACGATACAGCTACCAAATTTCAAGTATCTAGCTTTTCGGGAAGTAGTTGAAAACGTTGTGGCAGGATTTGAAGCAAACATTTTTATAAACAAACAAACAAACAATAATTATACGAAGTCAAGCTAAATAAAACCGTTAATAAACCTTTAAAAAAATCAAATTATCGTTTATTAATTATAGCATATTCTAAACAAAGGAGTAATATCGGTTAAGTTTATCGTAAAATATAATAATTAAAACAGATGTAAGCTCATTTAGCTTCATCTTTTGGACACCGGAAAAATGATAACCCTTTGTTGTTCAACCATTTACTGAACAATATACCGTAGACATGTTAATATAAATTAATCTCGCTTCACGTTTTGATCCACATCGTATAAATCACCACTACCTGTTCCCAGCGAGAACCTGGCGCACTATGTATGGGAAATCAGAAACGGCAGGCCATGCCTGTGACACAACTGATATTCTGTAAACTTTGGTTCCGCTAAGCGCGCTACCTATAATATGTGAACGCCAGGAATTTGTTTTCAGAACAAGTAACTCTATTGCCAATAATTATAATTGCCGTAACACCGCGTCAGTGACGTCACTGACTGAATGTTGACGTCAACATTGTAATTGAAGTGCAATTGAGTAAATAATGGGTAACATTGAGAGGCGTTCTTTTATATATTCCATATTCCTTGGTACTATAATCGTTATTTGTCACTTTTTGAGTTTAAACGCTATGATTTTTTAAAGCGCGACTTATCGCGTTCATGCTGATCCAGCGCAAGCCACCGCCGCCGTAGATAAGGTAGTTTATTATATATTTAATCTCTGTGTTAGAATTTCAAATACGGTGCGCTACATACATGCGTACATATTGCGTACATACTGGACTGAAGGAGCTGACAGGGTGCCGGTTAATAAATTTGTGACACTTCTCTAAGTTATTATATTTAACTAGTGTCGACCTGAATTACCACGGCAACAAAATCACCCACACTGTCACCGCTTCGAACAAAACTGTCACACATACAGCCTGCACCTTCGAAAAGAACCGTCTTAATAACCTGGCCCTTCACACACAATTGTGAGTTACCGGGATAGAAATGTTTCCCACGTTTATGTGTTCAAGTTTTATCCCTATAAATTACAAGTACTTCAAGAACTGTACGAATATGACCGTGATCGAAGACTGCAATTTTGTGAAATAATGTAAAAAAAACAGTTTCATAGATTACCCAATATCCTTAAAAATAATTCGAGAGGGCCATACTCAAGACCCCCAAAGAATAAATGTCTGGGAGGTAATTTTAGGCAACCCCATAATTAATTTATAAACGGTTGGTTCTCTTACGAGCGATGTTTATTTAAATATGCTTCGGGATACAATTGATGCACTTATCACTGAATCGTTGGAAAATCAAGTAGTTCAGCATGGAAATCCTTTACTCCAAGAAGACCTAATCCACTTTTTACAAGATGTTGCACCTGCGCGCTACGCTAGACCTGTGCGTGAGTGGTTGATTGTCACATTCCCGACGGGTGAATAGGAAGAAGAGGGGCGATAGAATGGCTTGCAAGCTCTCCTGATCTCAGTCCAAATGACATTTCCTATGGGAGTATCTCAAATCAGTGGTTTACAAAACACCGCCACGAAACATTGAGGTTCTAAAAAATTCTATAACAGCTACGTGCAGGGATATCAGGCAAGAAACGTTTGAAAAAGTGCGCGAGAAATTTCCGCACCGTCTTTATTATTGCATGGAAAGAAATGGTGAAAATTTTAATAAAATATCAAATTTATTAGCTAGTTATTCCTTTAATTTCTAATTTTTAAATATTTTTAAAATAATTTTGCAAAATCTCAACAAAACTCCAAAAATGATACACTGCTGTATTCGCCATAAAAAGTGCTTTTTTTATTATGTATAACACGTGGGGTAGTTCCGTTTAAGATTTTAAAATTGGGGTTGCTAGGGGTTAGGGGGATGAATATATCAAGACCCCTTAACCGTCAAAAATGTCGCCCCCTAAAATAAAAATCGACGATTCTCAAATATTTTTCGGTTTTTCAATTACGGGTGGTGGTAAATTTTATTGTGCAATTTGAATATATTTTTTTAATCTCATCCGATTTCATAAAATGCACTGCTGTTTTTAACATAGTGCAAATTTTAACACTGGGGTTGCTAGGGGTTAGGGGGACCAACATATCAAGACACCTTAACTGTCATAAATGTTGCCCCCTAAAACAAAAATGGACGGGTGGCGGCGATTTCCCAAATAATTTGCGATTTTCAATTAGAGGGGGTGGACGTTTTAAAATGAACACAGTGTATAAGTATTTATATAAATACCTATTCTTTCTTGAAGCTAACATGTATCTTGATTTATTATAATACCTAATTTAATAATAAGTACCTTATTGAAGTTGCTATGCATAATATTTCATAACTTACCTTTTCTGTTTATAATAATTGATTTCTTGTCACAAGTATAAAAATGGATTTATAGATAACTATATGTACATATAATTTTTAGGCTAAAAATAACAATTTATCAAATAAATATTAGAATTATTTAATTTTTACCGGTTTTTTGTATTTTGCCACCGTTTTATGACATTCTATTTGTTAGATAGTTTGGTTATAAAACCATATTAAGTAGATAAACTCACTATTATAAAAACCAAAAATAAGATAAAAAATGTTTTGTAACATAAATTCGGCGTCAGACGGTATGGGCCAGGAAACGAAGATCGAAAAATCACCCATTTCAGAAACAAATAGTGCTAAATGGATTATTGTCTACTAAAACGGTTCTATTGATTTTTTCGCTAGGAGTTAAGGGTATTATATTATGATACTTTGAGAAAATTCGAACGGTATGAAAAACCATGTTTATGACGTTCAGTTTTCATTGTCAGTTTGTTAATTTTTTCATTGTCTTTTGGTCAATACAAACGATATCAGCGAAAACAAACTGTTTACAAAATGTGTGTTTAATTATTATATATGTTATATACATTTGTTTGATATCGCTAAAAGTTAAAAAAATATATTTGTGGCATAGCGCTATTGCAAATTAGGCACTCCGACATCGCACAGTGGTGCGTCAACTGGAGGGTTTTGTTCATGTGAATTGCAGAAAATCGTGTACCAGGCCTCAAACGATAAGGTCCACAGTGTCAAATGTGGCAGTACCGGGCCTAGTAATACATTTAATAAAAAAAACTGCTATTATTTTAAGTGACAAAGCAACCACCTTCCCTGTCCCTAGCCAAGGAAAATTGAATCACACAACAGAATGTATAGTAGGTATTCAAAGTAAAAAATCAGAAAATTTATAGCTTACTGTGAAAGTTTTCTTTCTATCTAGGAATCAAAAACCAATTAAAAAATGTAAATAAATTGCCTCTGACATAGCGAGAAAATGTAATACTTTAATTAAATTAGATAGTTGCCTTTTTGTACATCATTTTAAAAGTGAAAACAGTGCTAGAGCCCTAAGTCCTAACTACACAGCTGGCCAGTAGGTTGGAATAATTCAAAATTTTAATGTAATGTATATTGGATGTATATATCTTCTCAATAATATGGAATATTAAAATACGGTTTTTAGGATCTTTTCGAAAATTTCATTGTTAATAAATGGCCTGAATATCATGCCATGCTCAAAAAAGGAATATACAGGGTGCAAACGTTTAGTTTGCATTACAAAAAATCAAAATTTAATTTTTACCGAAAATTTATTAATTTATTAACAATTAGGAAAACCAAAATAGAGATAAAGTTTTTATTCCAGGGTAGCCTATGGACCATTTTGAACAAATGAATATGGCCGTTTTTTGATATCTCGCTTATTTTCGAATATACGTTTTTTTATATTGAAATTAGGAATTTTTTTTTAAAATGCATCCCTTACTGTTTAAAAACAAAGTAAGTGATTGATTTTTTTCTTATTTTCAGGTAAACTTCAATGCCTCTAACTGTCTCAGTAGCTAGGAATGTCATTTACTATACAGGGTGCCTGGGAACACATTTAATATAAGCATGTGTCACAAAAAGTATAAATTTAAAGAAGCTGTGTGCAAAACCCTGTATAATTAAAATGAACGGATAATTTTAAGATTTTAAATCTGTGATCTGTGATATGTGATTATGATAATCATATGATAATCAATACTCATCCGATCAAGAAAAATAAAAAACCGTAGGTTTCCCTTCACAGATTTAAAATCTTAAATGTATCGTTCATTTTAATTATACAGGGTTTTACACAGAATTTCTTTAAATTTACAGACTTTCTTCGACACATGTTTATGAAATGTTTTCCCAGGCACCCTGTATAAGAAA
The DNA here is from genome assembly GCA_964058915.1 of Tetropium fuscum. NCBI lineage: Eukaryota > Metazoa > Arthropoda > Insecta > Coleoptera > Cerambycidae > Tetropium > Tetropium fuscum. Next base: position 180,523 of record CAXKVY010002578.1, read on the forward strand.
TGATAATTCTAGCTATTGAAACAGTTAGAGGCATGTAAGCTTACTTGAAAATGAAAAAATCCATTACTTACTTTGTTCTTAAACAGTAAGATGCATTTTCAAAAAAAAATCCTAATTTTAATATAACCCCCGTATATTCTAAAATAAGAGATATCAAAAAAACGGACAAATATGTTTTTTCGAATTGGTCCATAGGCTACCGTGGTATAAAATTTTATCTCAATTTTGGTTTTCCTAAATTCTCGGTAAGAATGGAACTTTGATTTTTTGTAGGGTTAGTTTACACCATATATTTCTATTTTGAGTCCGATAGAAACATAATATTCGAGCCATTTATTACCAATGAAATTTCCAAAAACGTCCTGAAAACCGTATTTTGATATTCCATATTATTCAGAAGACATATGCATCCAAAACTATATTAGAATTATTCCAACCTTTTGGTCAGCAGTGTAGTAGTTCTTTCAAGTAAATAATTTTAAATATTTGGAGTATAGAGTGTACCTATATATTATATTTTTAAATATTATAGTGAGTATCCACATTTGTTTATCATTTTTAATAATCTTAATCTTTCGATTAATATTTTTATTAGTTTCGTAGTATCTCGATTGCTATATTACTTTTCGAGATATATTTAAGAAACTGTCAAAAATCGAATATTTCGATTTTTCTGAAAAAAATCTCGAGAAATCGTTTCTGCTTGCTCGACGGATATCACAAATCGTTAACATTATTTTTTTCCCACAATAGTACAACTCTTCTAGAAAAATATAAGCTCCGAATCGTTACTGTAGGACTATCCGTCGAGCAAGCAGAGCCGATTATCGAGTCGCTTTTTTTTTCGAAAAATCTAAATATTTCGAAAAATTTTCAATATTTCGAAATTTTTCGAAAACGTATTTTTTTGGTTTGCTGTGGGCTACACCACTTACGGCAAATAGCAAATATTAAGACGTCAATTTGAAACAGATACAGGAAAAACAAAAATGGTCGATTTTTGACGGTTTTTAAATATATCTCGAAAAGTAATATAGCAGTCTATACTGTCTATACTCATAATAAAAAACACATTATCAATCGATTTTTTTTTATTACCTACAACTTTATCATTTAACTTTATTCGCTAATAGCTTTAGTTTTTAAAGCTTTTAGCGTTTTTCTGTTTATGAAACCCTGTTCTGTTTTTTTTCTGTTTTCTGTTTTTTTTTTTAAGTTTACGAATTTTTTAGGTTAAGTTCGCCACTGAAACGCCCGCCATGGGCGCTATTAGCCAAGGCAATGGGTACTTCTACCATGCAAAAGGTCCCAACAAGATGAAAGGTGGAATCATAATATATAATGTCGCGATCAAAACCCTGAGTTTGCGACCTTGGGAGAAGGCCGTTCGAGCCGCCATCTTGAAAAGATGGCTGCCAAAGGCAGTTTTTGGTAAATATCTCCGTTCCTATTGGTCCTACAAAAAAAAGTTAAATAATAAATTGAAGAGTATACAATTTTACATAGAATACTTATATTGTATGCATTTTGTCATCGGACTATTAGTTTTCAAGATTCAACGCGCAAAACGCAATCAAATAATGGTAACGTTGCGGCTGATTGATATGTGCACAGTAATTTTAACATAAATATCTACTATTATCAAATGTATTTACACCGTTTTTTGTATTGCTTGGCCATGACCAGCCAGTTATGTTAAAATCTTCAAATTGTTATTTATACAATATTTGTACCTAATAAGTAATACAGGCTGAATAAATCCCAGAAAGGTTAGGAGACAGCGACAATCTCAGAATTGTTTTAAACATGTTCGTTCACAATAAATATATGCTTATGTATATTTGCATTCTATATTTCTTTTTCAATAGTCAACTTAAAAACTCATTTCTAAATCTTCAAACTTATTTTTGAAGTATGTTTTTAAACCTGTCTCTTTTTAAATTTGCCGCTTTTCAACTGCCGCTGCGGGAGAAACATTTTTGTAGCGCTTTATGCTTGGATGTTACAAAGGCGATGCCTTCAATTCGCCATAGAAAATGCTATGGAAAGTGAATATAATGGTGAAGAAAACTCGAAGACAATGAACCAGTCCATGAACCAGTCTTTCCACAATCATTAGGTATTTAAAATAACGAATTTGTGGATTAAGCCTCTTGAGGACACCTACCACGTTAGAAAAAAGTGCACCGTTGGGCTCTACCTCCTGGATGGTGTAGAAACGAGTTACAAAATGATAAATATCATACCTATTAAGGAGACATACATGTCCCGACAAAATATAATCGTACATTAAACAGAGAAAAATCAATACTTTTGTGATATTGCTCTATGTTGATAAATAATTTTCACAAGAAAATGGCTGGCCATAGCCATGCCATGCAGAAAACTGTGTAAATGCATTTGATAATAATATATATCTACGCCGAAATTACTTTGCACATATTAATTACCCCACATAAGAAAGGTTTAAGAAACAGGTGCAAAAAATGCTCTCCACCCCAACATTACCTTGAAAACTACTGGCCTGAAGTAATGCATAGGATATACTTTTTTATAATTTTGGCATTTCAGTGATACTTTTCATAACCCTTTGACGTTAGGAAACGTCTTACTTTTCGCAACCAGTTACGAAAAGTCAAATTTTACGCATCTATATGTGTAAAGTTCATTGCATAGTAGGTTATTAGACAATTATGAAACTCACAAGATATGGAAGACAAGCTGTCACATTGTTACAACTTACTGGATTGTTTTTTAACGTATGAAATCAGAGTTTTCTTATCATAAAATCAAAATTAGAAAGAATCTTGTATGAAACACGTTAGGAAACACTATTGACTTGAGTAACTCGCATCCTTTTGTAGAACTCGCTAGCGCTCGTTCCGCAGAAATCTGCTCGTTACGCAAAATAGTACTTTTCCCAACTGGTTACATGAATAGCTATTATGTAGAATTTTATGCTCTTTAATTTATTATTTAACTTTTTTTTGAAGGACCAATACCAAAAAGGATATTTATTAAAAACTACTTCGCAACTATCTTTCCAAGATGGCGGCACGAGCGGCCCTCCCATAAGGTCGCAAAAATCAGAGTTATGATCAGGGCATTCAATTTTACGATCTCACCAAATTTTATCTCGTTAGGATCTTTTACGTGGTCCCTTTTTTTTTCGCCTCGTTGCCTGGCCTATGTCTTTCTTATAATAAGGTCAGGTTGCATTTATGGAAAATTTTTCATTGGGCTGTTACCGATTGACTGGACTATTAGGCCAATCACAGATCCTAGGATATCTAAACCGCCCCCCAACCTGAAATGTTTGCAAACTTTTAGACTTTTTTGTTTGGTTTCGTTTTTGGTCTATCATCTGTATTTTTCTATCCCGGCAAAATTACGTATAGTAGCTACTGCCCTACCCACTTAATCCAATACAAGCTAAGTTAAAGAATTAAAATATAAATAAAATCTACAAAATACCAATAAAAAATTAGTTTTACGGTTCTATAAAAATTAACGGAAATACATAATTTTCTCAGGAAAAATTGAAAGAAGAAATATATAGTACAAATTAATTTCCAAACCCTTATCATACAGTCAAAACATGTAACAATTAAGTATATGTCAACACGAATAGATACCAATGCTTACAAATTAAACTTAAGTAGGTCAAAACCGTGTTGCTGTGATTGTTTGGGGTAAAGTTGATGTTGCAGTCGCCGTTCTCATACCATTTACATCTAGCAATGACTCGCATGCCTGAAAAAAAAACAATTTTAAACTTAGACATCGTAAAATTATCTAACCCTTTTGCAACTACAACGGAGAGTAGTTTATTAATTAATATTTGAGGAAAACATATTATTATGTTATTTTAATATTTAAGAAAACTACTTTATAATGATTTCTTCTTCGCTTCATATTTTAACTTTTGCTTTTAGCGATTCAGTTGCTAATTACGACAGTTCTGCTCAAATGAAGATCAGATATTATTTTTATAAAATTACTCTGTTTATAACTCTGTGATCAACATCAAACATCAATTCTAAGGGTCGATAATAGAGATGGACCTGTATTTAATTAAAGTTGATAACATTTCACGTTCTACAATTAGGACGCTACAATAATGAGTGTTTGTTGGAAGAGGGACACAAGTGAATTTTGTGAGGGTTGACACGTTGACAGTGTGTACAGTTGAGTGTTGTCAGTGAGGCTCATCGATGCTGGCTGGATTATTGTCGGATATACTGAGGTGTTTTGAACATGCCTTTGTATATTTGGGAGGCTGTTTATTTCATCGCATAATCACTAACCATTTCATCATCGTCATAATGCGAATCGACATAATGTACATGTTGTTCGGCGGCAGCTTCCTGGAGTATTACGTGTTACTGAGAATTTCTTTGATAAATTTAGTATACCGGACGAATGTTACTCTCAAATCAGCTAACTGCTTAAGCACTGCGTAGATGTAATTACTCTTGGTACTGCCGTATATTTAGTAAATACTGCATCCATGTAAATACATCTAATAGATAATTTCATTATTACCCGACGTCCATATTGACTCTCTACTAGTAAACCCTCTACTAGTAATATATAGAACAAGTCGTACACCACTCTGAAGAACCTCAATGAAGGTAAAAGAACTTGTAAAACTTCTAAGTGGTTCGTTTCTGTGTGTATGTCCAGATATAGGACTGGTAAGTGTATCTTAATTATTATTCGCCTATTTGCTTATTTCTATATGTAATGAAATGTTACAAACCCAAGATTACTTTTCACAAAAAAAAATTATATATATATAATTATATATATATATATATATATATATATATATATATATATATATATATATATATATATATATATATATATATATATATATATATATATATATATATATATATATATATATATATATATATATATATATATATATATATATATATATATATATATATATATATATATATATATATATATATATATATATATATATATATATATATATATATATATATATATATATATATATATATATATATATATATATATATATATATATATATATATATATATATATATATATATATATCTACTATACTATATACTATATATGTTTCCGGTACGTACAATAAAATTTAAAAACGTAAAAACCTGAGAAAACCAAAATAAGTACCAAAGAGGGCTGAGAACATATACATAAAACGTAAACTACCAATTATTATAACAATAGAAGAATTAGTGTGCAAGCGAGGGACACCAGACCCCTCTAGCGGTCAGTTGCTACTACTCATCAGACATTACTAAGTAAAGTCTTTGACAAGCAGCGTCCTGCAATGCAGGCACCTAGAGCAGCGACCCAAGCCAAAAGTAGGCTAAACAATATACTGAATGGATTTACAGGTAACAACTACACAGAGAACTAATATTCCTATCTGTATTGAATTACACCTGCAAATCCGATAAGATAGCTATGGTCATTCACCAATACCTCCACCAGGTGTACACTAGTTTCGAGCTGTTTGGCTCTCATCAGTACACCGTAGGTAGAGGAATTAATGAATGACCAAAACTATCAAAACAGTCAAGCAGACTAACCAGTAGTGTGCAAGCGAGGGATACCAGACCCCTCTAGCGATTTGCAGGTGTAATTCAATACAGGTAGGAATATTAGTTCTCTGTGTAGTTGTTACCTGTAAATCCATTCAATAGAAGAATTAAACAAAATTGTTGAATACTTGTTGAATAGGTATCACTCTTTTTTGTCGATACAATTTCTTTCTTCATATATTATACATTTCATACATTTCTTATCATCGCCCATTTATCAACTCTTTACTAAAGCACACCACACACGCAACAGACACAAAACATAAACAATTCAAATATATTCGTAAAATGACTGATATAACACTTGTACAATTGTTAGAAGAGATAGAAATAAACAGAAACGAAATTAAAAATAGAATAGATGCTTCAGAAACCAGATTGTTAATGAACATTGCATCTATTACGGATAGAATTAAGGAATTAGAAAAAGAAAATAATTTCTTGAAAAAAGAGGTGGAATACCTAAAAAGAGATAATAAGAAAAATAACATAATTATTTTTGGTCTAAATATTCCCCAGGAAACTTACCATAGACACTATTTGCCAAAAGATAAAAACCCTACTTGATATACAAATTAATGAAATCGACATCAACAACTTCTATAAATTGGGAAATGGTTTAACGAGCCCGATAAAGATAGAATTTGTAACATTTTTGAGAAAAAAACAAATTATAAAAAATTGCTACAAACTAAAAGGTAAAAATATAAACATCGTTTCCGAACAAACTCCGCAACAAAGAGAAGAAAATAGACTTAAGGCATCATTTATCTCTAGCCAGAGAAGATAAAAATAATACTTGTTACATCAAAAACAATAAATTACACATCAACGGAACAGTTTATACACATCAAGATCTTATCAATATAGAAAAAATAGAAACAGAAAACAAGCCGAATAGTGCCTGCACCTACATTACCATTTAAAGGAGAACCAGGAAAAGCAATACACTCGAGCCAAATAACTGAAGGAAGCCCCCAAACTGGTACCATTCCTAAAAAGTCAGGAAACAATACAAAAAAATCAAATACTATTTTTAATAAATAGCAACAAACTAGCCAAGAAACTAAAATCAGAACCCGAAGTGTTAAATAACATATTAAAATTAATAATAAGCATATTTAAACATTTTCTTTTATATTTTGTCTTTTAAAAATCAATAATCTGTCTAAACAATCTGTATTTTAAAGTGTATCTGTAGTTAAAGTTTAATTTCTTATAAAATATAATGTATATTGTTACAAATATAACTAAATAACTAAATATAAAAATAAACATATTTTAGCAACAAATTAGAAAACATACTGTATAGTAAATTAATGCATAATAATTATAAATTTTACAAAGTCAAATAAGTTCCATGTTAATAATGAATAAATTCCGAAGGCTATAAAGGATGTAAGGCATCTTATATCATTTATTGGCATTAGCTAGTAAGTACAGTTTATTTGCTGAGTAAAGATATTTCGAATGGAACTTTAAAAGGAAGTAGAAAACATTGAACTTATTGAATGGTGAATCTGCTAGACTTGCTTTTATCAGATAGCAAGCTGGGAAGAAGTAAGTTAGTTGGTTTGCAGAATTGTGATAGACAAGTTGACACGTCTCCTGAAGCCATGGGGGTAGATTTAGTGAAAGGAATAATGTAAGTAATATTAATTTGTTAAATAGTGATAGGTGTTCCTCAAAGGTGTCAGTAATAGTATGAACAAATAAATAAGTTAGTTGTAGTGAGAGAATGTGGTTTTATTAAAACTAACCCTAGCCCAAAAAGTTACGAGAAACGTAACAATTAATTAATACATTAATACATTACATATTTAATACCCACTAAGATGGATCAATATATCAGAGATATTAACTATGTTCCTGTTAGTACAACCATAATTGATAGTGCTGAAGATCTAAATAAACAGATTTCGGAAAATAAATTACTAAATCAGTTCAAAATCCTTAATCATAATATTAGGAGTATAAATAAGAACTTTGATGAATGTAATATCTTCTTAGATCAAATAAATTGCCTTTTAGATTGCCTAATATTCACAGAGACGTGGAACACCTTCAGTCCAGATTTAATAAAAAAAGGTGGATATGATATGATTTACAGTGAGGGCTCCATAAATCATAGCGATGGGGTAATCATATATATAAAACGAACAATTAATTATTCATACCGTATAGTAACAATTAATGATTGCAAAAGTATTCAATTAACAGTTAATATGCCAAATAAAAAGAAAATTATGATTACTGCAATATATAGACCACCTTCAACATCACAAGAAAATTTTATAAATAGTCTGAGGTAATATTTAGAAGAAACTAAAAATTACTTTTTAGATTATCATGTCCTTGTCGGTGATATAAATATTAATATATTAATAGAAATGACATTGTTTCAGACTATTTAAATACACTGTATGAGTACAATTTTGTTTCAACTATAAATAAACCTACAAGATAAACAGCTTGCTGGATCATATATTTGTAAATAGTAGAGAAATATTGAAAATAAATTCCACTTTTATTGTGAAAGCCATTATCACAGATCACTTTCTAGCAATAATTAATATTGATATAGAATCATCTAATAACGAAAAAATGGATAGGGGAGGGTGGGCATGAAAGGGACAGGTATTGAAAGGGACATACTCAATAATTAGCCAAACCATTGCGACATAGGTTTGACTTCCCACCAATAGATGGCCCAACAATCAACAAAACATCATATGTTTTTACAATAGTCCATTGTTGTGCGTTGCCGTGTGCTGAACCAATTTGCATTTTTATTGACATTTTTATATTTCTGACAGTGGCACATCTAATATTCCCTAGTACCTAAGTAACTTATGAACTTTTTAAATCGCATGTTTTTATTTGTATGGATACTAGGTTTTGCTGTCACTTGAATAGAATTAATTGATTTGTTATTAAGTTAGGTTATGAAGTAAGATTTCGACAAAATTCAAGAAGTGTGCTGCAGTAATGAAAGGGACACTCGAGTGGGTATTGAAAGGGACGTGTCCCTTTCAATACAAGGTTAACTACCTATATATATATATATATATATATATATATATATATATATATATATATATATATATATATATATATATATATATATATATATATATATATATATATATATATATATATATATATATATATATATTTATATAAAAAAAAAATATTGGTTACCAATAATTATTTTTATTAGGTATACCTATTAAAAATATATTATCCTTGCATGTTTATAAATTAATATAATTATTCAACCTATGATAGTACGAGTGGATCATTGGTAGATGTCACTACTGCTATATATTTAAGTTATTATTTAATATAAGCATGTATTGAAAGAATCATCAACTATAGAATATTTGTTTATTTTTGTGATGTACTGAAATCTACCAATGATCCACTCGTACTATCATAGGTTGAATCTATATTAATTTATAAATAAGGATAATATTTAGTTAAATGGGATCCCCTCACGCCAGGTGTTCCTGACATTATTTTGAATACTATGCAATAGCATAGTTAGTTACCTAGCTATTATTTCTACACAGGTGAGAATGGAAGCCAAAAAAAGAAATAAACGTGACAGGAAAACCTCACGAGAGTTCGAAGAAGCAGTGAGAGAGGTGGTCGAAAAAAATCTTTCTAGAAGATCAGTTGCCAAAGCCCATAATATTGGCAAATCTTATTTAGCTCGGTTAGTTCAAAAGGCTAAAAACCTAGAACACGGCTTTGTTCACATGCCAAATATAGGTAACCGAAAAATATTTGCAGAAGGTGAAAAAAATTCTATGTCACTCTATTTAAAAACTGCTGCTAAAATGGCACACGGGTTGACATATACACAAACACGGCAACTTGCTTATCAGTATGCAGTAACATTAAATAAGGATATTCCGCAAACATGGCAAGAAAAAAAGAAGCAGGTGTTGACTGGCTTCGTGGTTTTATGGCACGCCATAATGATTTATCTCTTAGACACCCTAAATCTACCAGTTTAGCGCGTGCTACGGCTTTTAATCCAACTACTGTAGGAAACTTTTATAAAAAACTAGAGACTGTTCTGCAAAAATATAAATTTTTGCCTGAATATATGAATGAATGTAATGTGAATGTAAAGATTTAATGTTAGAAGATTGCCCTCCCGGTGATATTGCTTTATGCCATAAAAGTGGATGGATGACCACCGAAAACATTTCATTAGCGTTTCAACACTTTCTTCGTCATGTGAAACCTAGCAAAGAGAAACCAGTACTGCTTCTTGTCGACAATCATGAAAGTCACATAAATCTGGATGTGATAAAGAGTACAAAGAAAAATGGAGTAGTGATTATGACTTTTCCCCCTCACTGTAGCCATAAACTGCAACCTTTAGATGTTGCAGTTTATGGCCCGTTCAAAACATATTTTAAACTAGCTCAAAATAACTGGCTGGTGTCGAATCAGGGGAAAACTGTTTCCATTTATCATTTGCCAAAATTTGCAAAATCGGCATTCATAGAGGCCTTTAATTTACCCGTTTAATTCAAACAACTTTGATGAATCCGAGTTTCTTACCTTATATGTCAGTGACCGATCTCTTACTGAGAATAATGATCAGTCTACTTCAAACAATGTTTCACAAAGTGTCTCTAGTTCTACCGATCAGAACAATTCTCCATCTACTTCTTTTACCGCTATAATGGCGTCGAGTTTCCATTCTGAAGTCGCTAATGCGCAGTTAGAGATTCACTTAACTAAACTACTTCCTTATTATGAAAAATGGAAAATCCAAATTAACTAACTAAAAAATTTACTAACAACCAGATTAGAGGGAATATAGAACTTGATAACAAGACTATAATAGAAACGCCACAAGCCAAATATCTAGGAGTAATCCTAGATAAAAGGCTCAATTATTACTCCGGGCACTTACAATAAATAGTCAAAAAATCAACTATATCGGTATAGACGCTATACCCGCGGTTTACAAAAACAAGCGTGATGACAACGGAAAACAAATTAATGATATACACACAAGCCATCAGAGCTATTATAACATTCCTCGGTATGATTCAGCATATCGAATAACAAATATTTAAAAATTCAAAGGATTCAAAACAAAATCTTGACTGTGTATCGGCTCCGACAGGTACACAAGAATCAATATATTACATGATATAAGCAAAATTCAATATATAGAACCATTAATAAAAGAGTCGGCTAAAAAGTTTTACATGTGGGCCGTACAAAATTCCAAAATAACAAAAGACCTAACTAACATCAGATACGACTCTAACGTCCACATTATAACAAACTCTCCTACCAAACCCTACCCATCTATCAGATTCCATAAACTTATTCCCTCCCCCAAATCCAACATAGACTAAGACAAAGAGACAATAAAAATTAAAAATCGGTAGGTACTACTAGTAGGTATATACTAGCATTAAAAACAGCAAAAAAGTAGAGTAGTTTTTTTTCCAGTGATTTTTCCTGTAAAGCACAAACCAAATATCAACATCAAAACCAAACATAAGTAAATATTAACGTAAGCAACAGCAAACACAGCCCCCCCTAAAAGCGAGTAGCGGAGAGAGGGTAAAACTCGCCGGTAGCCGGCGTATCATTAACTTAACAAATGGAGGACAGCATCATCGACACAAGTCCAAGCAGAATACGGAAAAACATGAATTTAATAAATGTATTAATGAAATGTCATTACAATACCGTCGGTAGCAGCATACCTGCGACCCCTCATATAAATTTTTAAACTATATTTATATAGCAGGAATAAAGATAATTTTGATTTCATTTGGTTATACCTCAAAATTTCTAGCCGGTTTTTACTCCGCTAATGCCTATGTGCTTGATGTACTTATATCAGATAGCAACTTGATTCACAGTCCAGGGGTTAGGGTTCAAATCCTACCTGTACCGCACATCTAGCATCATCTGGATATTATTGAAGACTTGATTTAAAATAATTTTATTGAATCGTTCCAATGTTTTGGTGATTTCCGTTCGTTTAGTTCATTAATATTCACCTTTAACCGGAATTATATATACCTCATGTATACAAATATTACCCCATAAACCAAACTGCAATGCAATATATCATCGCGACGTCAGTGTTAATACGAAAATATAATCTATTGTAGGCACCTCACTTTAGAATTTCTTGGCATACATGTTTCGTGGAATTAAACTTTAAATATAGACAACATAAAATAAATTACTGTAAGTATACTTACAGTGTTATATCGTGGATTGAGTAACGGTGATTCAGAATTGGCAGGGCCATCATGTAGTTCTTGTCGAAGAGGTGACAAATGCGGATGGTGTGGGGTCTGAAATGACGAAGGATATGACGGGTTCAGTGGCTGTTGTGGGTGATCCACGGCACTTCGTTTCAAGGAAATCTGGGCATATATCGTAGGATCCTGCTTCTGTATAACTGACATTGGCATGCACTGTTGATTGTAGACCATATGAGTCTGATTGGCGAGGGATAATTCAGCGTATGTTATTTCATGATTCTGGAAACAAAGTACCTTCCATCATATTATATGCTTGTTAGAAAAAATAGTTACAATCTGAATCATCTCAAAATCGGTATCTCGGATATTTTGGGGTATCTGTTTATTGTTTGGTGGGTATTTAGGGTGAGAGATTTATAACTATCTTTTGAGGCAAATTTATTTTGTATGGGCACCAGTTTGTGTTAATGATTCCCTCTTTATAACTTTAAGGTATTGTCTCCTTTGTAGGTATTACCTCCAAATTCTTTGAACCTTTATCGATTTTCAAGAAAATTTGGAATTAAGCTCCTCCTACCCTTAACTTCAAAAGTGACATATGTCCGATTTGTTTTAAGGGGTTAAAACTACCCATTAGTGAAAAAAATATATAGAAAAATATAGATTTAAGCATTTTATGGATCTTATTAAATTGTGTAGAATAAAACTGCTTTCATGTTCTTCTCGAACATGATTTATAATGTATTACAAATTATCAACCCTTACAAACTATCCCCTATACCTAAATTAATTAAAAAACTGAAACGAAAACATTTAAAAATATAATATAAAAATTATATTTATTTTGAAACTATAAATCAGAGCTACTATCACTATCAACTTCTTTCGCTCGGTCAATTGGGGGACATTCTGGCCTTTGTCATCGAGTATGTCCCACATGTTATAATATATTATAATATAATATAATATGATATTGAATATAACCGTAGGAGCGTTCAATAGTACGCACTTAATTGTCAATGTACTATAAAATTCCAGTCTTTTTAAATAAAAATAAACTATTACTCCAGAAGTTAGTATAAACCTCTACGGTTTTGTTTATATACTTCTTTTGGTTTAATGTGTCAACAGAAAAGATGAGCTATTACTTGAAGAAAAAATGCAACTGCGTACTCTTAAGAACCTTAAGCGCTTAAGAGTACGCAAGTGTGTCCCTAAGAGGACGAATTAATTTTAACACAGTTTTCAGATGAGGAAAGTAAAACTTAGTAAACGCAAAATATATTTTATTTTCAGTTACAGCAAAATAAAAATAGTAACCCTATACAAAAGTCAAATAGTGGTATTGAGATTAGGTTGAGTTAGGATGGTTATTAGATTTAGATATTATATCTACACCTACTACCTGTACGCATGCATACTATTTGGGTGCGTACTCTTGTTCCGAGCTACATTAATCATAAAATGTCATTCTCCCATGCGAAGCTGTATTTTGTATAGGCCAAATCATGTCGCATAAGCTCAGTAACACAGCTTTTTGGAAACCAGACAATGATCAGAGTGGGAAAAGTAATATAAAATAGGTATAGCTTACCGTATAGAACTTAATTATAGAAAACACGTCCAAAATCGATTTTTCCAGATACCTGTCAAACACTTAATCGCAACACGGTCTCTATCAAACCTTATACTAACTGTCCAACTGACCAATGCGCCAGTACTTGAGGCGGTACTACGGAATAATGGACGTGCGTACTCTTAGGGAACTCGTACTCTTAGGCACTCCTACCCTACTTGCAGTTTCAATTGGATGTAAAGATCCTTCAGTATTAAATAATCCACCCCCAATCAATCGGACGAATATTTTTGTTGCCGAACCATATTTGGGGTTGTAAATAAACTCCTTTCATGTGTTCATTTAGAGCTGAAATTGTTGGTGCTACAAGTGACAACTATGAAGCTCAAAAATCATGTCCAATGGAAAAAATTTTATGCTTCAAAAAAATGCGATTGGTTTTTTTTACCTTAATTTTGACGCTACATTTAAAACCATTTTACAGGTAATTTCAAGGGCCACAAGATATATTTCAATACTTCCAAATCCTTCCTATTCAAAAGGTAAAGGGTTGATGGGCTAGGGAGGTGTGGTCCGCGCACTAAGATGTAAACTTCTAATATACTCTTTTTCAGCTATCTTAGCGTGTACGTCATTAAAATCATACGAATCAAATTAATGTGCTACATCAGTTTTTAACGGTTTTTTAGGGTTTCGATAATTACACACGAATTTATTTTTTTTATGTTATCGTTTAACACGTTTTTCGTTTTCATCTATGATTAACTATATTCTATTGTCGACACGGTCATCACCAAGTACTTCAATCAAGTACAATAACATTATTTAATTGCTACCTCCTATATGCTTAGATTTCGATGTATCAAATGATGTGAACATCGATATTTTAATTAATTTGCGCATCCCTATTTCTTAGGAAAGTGGCACCATAATAAAGCGGGCGCAATTTGACGGTATTGAAATGTTTCACTGAATATAGACAGCAGTAGTTACAGCGCCGAATGCATAAATGTAAAGCTAGAGCTGAAACGGCTGAAGAACCTGCTCTCGGGGAAACCATATTATTGTAAAACATAGACACCGTTTATTGTGATGTCGAAACCAATTATTTAATAATTTGTAAATGATAGTCATTTATAAATAAAGTCAAAACATGTATTTAATAAAACAAGTGAAGTATTTAATAGAAATATTAGGGATGAAAAATATATGATAATCATTAAATAATCATCATCATCATCCTCGTCATTATCATCATCTTCAGATCTTGAACCCAAATTAATAATTAACGGTTCAACCTCATCGTAACGTACTTACGTTACCAATCTTTGTTTACAATGCCTTCTACATGTCTAACACAATTTCCACAAATATCTGGAGAAATTTGATCCAAACCCGTAACCAACTTCACCAATATGTCGATCCTAATAATCTTTACAAATGCTCCACACAAATTATATTGGATTATACTGGCAATGGTCATGTGGTAATCTCAATACTTGATGACCATGTTTTTTAGAAGTTCATCTATGGCATATCGGGGTCTGTTTGTGCTGGTTGCATAAAAGTATAATTTTCAGATCATCTCTTGCAAATATTATGCCTTTACAAGAAAGCTATTGTTTTAGTATTCTTTTATTCCAAGAAGCAGTAGGAATTGACTATTCTAAAAAACTATGGTAGGACGTATTATCATTCACCACTATCGAGGGCTCAGTAAGATTTGGAACAAGTTTTTCCGAGGTCCATTTAAAGAATTTCCATTTGGTCCATTGAATCGTAATGAAGCATTTTGAATGAATATACCCCTAGTTCCAGCATGTAGCACAACAAGGTAGCTATTCTTGAAATCCGGGGAGTAGATTATCTCATGAGAAGTGGGCGGAGTTCTCTCGTAACCAAACATTTGCTATTCTTGAAAACCACGAAGCATTCACTTCACTGATTTGTAAGAGAACCTGATTCTCATGGTATTTTATAGGAGAAGTATAAAGTTCTCCTGAGAAAATTGAGTTTCTAACCCAACTTATAGAATGTAGTGATTAAAAATTAATGTCATCTAGAGAGAAATTATAGTTAAATTTTAAATTGTAAGAATTATATAAATAGATATTTCAATTTACAGGTATGTAATAATATTTATAATATATTTCTTAATATTTGACATTATTATAATTGATAGGCAATATCAAGCCAGTTTTACGGTCATGGATCAAATGTTGGAAGCGGTTGTGGTATTGAGTGACTTGCACGATGCTGAAGAGCAAGCAGATGGAGAACGTCAATTGCTTCAAATGACAGAGTCATTTACATTATCCGATGTAAAATTTGTCAATTACTTCCGAGTTTCAAAAGTACTAGCAAGACCATTTACTTATAAATATTTTCTTGTATATTTTGATATGTTGGTTATGATGTATAATAATAATATATATACGTAGTGCAAAATTATCTAACATCTCTTTTATTAATATATTTTAGGATGCATATGGTTTCCAATATGTCGTTTTACTATGTTATGCAGTATTTCTGTTTTATAATATTCTTATCCAAAAAATTAAGTTTAAAACACAATTAAGAAATGTAAAATTATTAAAATTAATCTATTAAAAATTTGCTATTCTGATTAAGAAAATTATAAGTACTTACTTGAAATGAAACAGTTACCATTGAGTATAGAAGGATTTAATATTTAGAAAAAATAATACAAGATAAAATATTACTTATAATTATACTCGAATAATATTATATACCTATTATAAATTAAAATTCATTAGACCAATTACTGCACAAAAAAAATATACTTAGCACCTTAAATTTGTATACAACAATAAAGACTTGAGACAATTTTTGGAAAATATGCAATAAAACTCTTGACGGAGCTCTTATGCGAGCAGTTGTCTAGCCAAAGAGTTATGATTCTGGCATCCCTGTTAATTAAAAAGAAAGAATAAAAGGAGACTATTATTTCTTCTTTTTTCCTGCCAGATACCCTCGTACCAAAGAGGTGTGATTCGGTCCCACTGGAACAAAGCTTTCATTGAATACTACGATTCTAGGAGTAAACAAGACAATCTTGAATTCTTCCATTCTAGGCAACATTATAACTTTTTGAAGATCTTCTGAATAGCATAGGTACATCATCCTCTTCTCTTTTAGAATCAGCGTCGATCTGACACATTTCTCTTGCAGTTATATATTGTTTTTATGTTTTGCATATTGTTGGCAGAATTCACCCTCAGCAAATACTATCCTCTGTGTGATCATGAGTTTTTAACTTGACAAATTCTTCGCACTCTTCATGACCCAAGCGCATAAAAGATATATTCATTTCTGTAAGTACTTTACTAGCTCACTTTTATGATGTCGATATTATATTAAATCTGTGCTTTAACCTCAAAAGTAATAATGGCAGAGATAATGGTAATAATGTACAGCGATTCACAGAATAATACACACATTTTTCATGATACTAAGATTAGTGGCACATTTTTAGCATAGATTAGAGAGATTTTTAGGTTATAACCCCATGGACCATGGACATAAATAATAATAAACAGCTGATAAATTCTCGATTTTGATTGGCTAGAGCTCGAAAGTATCACCGGCAACGTTGCAACAATCGTGACGAAAAGTTCATATCACGTTCCTATCCAGCTACGTTCAAGAATAGCGATTTAGCAACCAGGAGAAATGGAAGTGAACTTCCGGAGAAGTGATCTCATATTTTCTCATGAGAACTTCCAAGTTCTCTCGAACTCAAGAATAGCCACACAAAACGCTTACAATTTCCTGTATGGCCTGTTTTACAACTTTTACACTGTTATCTTGTCACGTTCTTTTAAATCCTCCTTTCGCAACAATCCATGCTTCGTCAAGGTGCAGAAATTGCATCGGATATCCGCTTACAATTACGTCGGACATCCTCTTATATTCTATTAAAAAAATTTTTTCTTACTTGCGATGTGCGGTTGCTCACAAAGGAAACCCCTGTTATTTACCTCTGTAAAAGAAAAAGCCAATATTGTTTAAAATACGCCACACACTCGTATCTGAAACATCTAAGATAGCTGTTTGCTTCATTATTTCATTAACTGTCTTAATGGAAAATTTGCATTTATTTTTAAATGACTTGAAACATCAACGTATTTTATCCAATATTTGAAAGTCATCAGCAATAATATATTTTTTAAATGCTCAAAAATATAATAGATAATTGCTTATTTTAATCGCGCTAACACGCCCACGTCGCGTCGCCACATGATCGAAAAGTTCCGCTATTGTGACGTCACCACGCGAACGAGTCTTGCTGTTAGGTGTAGTTAAGCGGCTAATGTGAGTGGATTGACGTTGCATGTTTCATTTATTTGTTACTCTCGTTGTATTGTGTCAGAGCTGGAACAATGGAGCCGGGGTTTTTATAAGCACAAAGTGACAATTTGCCAAGAATTGACTCGTTCATGTTGCTGAACTTTATCGGACAAAATCCCGACTTTGTTAGTATCAAAATAAGAGGAATTAAAATGAGAAAGTAAGTTATAATATAGGTAACATTCAGTGTAACAGCATTCAATTACTAAACTGAACCACTAATGAAACATGAATCAAACATTTATTAAAATTAATACCACCGCACTATTTAGAGGATCTGCTGATGTCGCATATGTTTGTTTTCAGTCCGTATATCAAGCAGGTTGGATATTTTATAAAAAAATAAAAATTGATTTGGAAAGTGTATCTTGTGGAGAAAGGTAATTTAGTTAGTGTTGTTGATGAAATTTAATGTGTTGTTGATGAAAGGTAATTTAGTTAATAGCATTTAAGAAATAAAAATAAAATTTGTAAAGAACCGGAGGGTTAGGGGAAAATTCAAGGGGACAAAAGAAGGCAAATAATTTAAAAATATCAATTGAGGTATATAACGAAATAAAATTTAATCTAGATGACAGAAAGTATACTAGAAACGGTAAATAACATGTTTGAGGATTGATAAATGGTGAAAGTATGTAGGGGAGAGGTGGATTACATACAGCCGTGGTATGTGGTAATAGAGTGCCTGTTATAGCCATAAAGATAGATCTAGTGGTAGTTTTTGATTTTGAGAGATAATAGACGCATGTCAATGTCGATGTTGTAGTTTTATTGATTCTGTGTTTCGTACATCAATTAAATATACAAATTAAGAAGAAGCGTTATTGAGAAGAGAAAAGTAAGAGAACCTGGTAGGAACTGTGTAAGCGGGTAGCTTTCGTAGTTTACTGCACATGACAGTGCCCATGAATTAACATTGATGAGTATTTTAGACTTTATGCATGTTATTCCGCACCGAACTTTCAGATTAGCTCGAGAAAGTTCATAATAGAAGAAGAATATAAGAAGTTATAATAATATTCGCGAATAATATTTGAGGTTATAATAATTTTAATGTACTGTAAAATATGTTTTCTCTTCTTTTATAGTAGGTATACACAATATTATGAATATCTGATTTAACTCCATCATGAACATCAATCGTTTTCAACTTTGTTGTCTGTTTCGTGTTTTTCCTAGATTACTAAGAGGTTTACCATATGTAGACTCTCTCTTAAAACGGGTTATGCTTCTTAAACTTATTTGGACGGAAGATAATGGTAGCAAGGGACAATTTTATTTCGCTCTCGAAGTTTTGTAGGTTTATTACCAATTGTCGGCTCTGTTTTTCAATAGTACATTATTCGTTAGACATTATTTTAAATATATTAATATGTAGAACTGTCAGTGTGACTTTAAATTTGACCTTTCAAATAATACATTGTTCAAATATTTTTACTGACACTGTTTCCGAAAAGTCAGGCATACGTTAGTGCTTAACAAGACCGAAATTGTATCGGACTCTATGAGACGTCAGTCGTTTATTACATTAACATATGTCGCGTGCTGATGATCCAAGCAATTGACCATAAACTACAAACGTACCGCCGTAAATTGATGCATACACACGCCAAGATACCTGAAAAAGGGTAGGTAATAGGTATTATCTCTCCGTTAATTTGTATCCTACAGAAATAAAAAATCTATCTTTTTGTACTATGTATATACTTTTTTACGTATATATTTTATACGTCGCTAGAGTTATTTTGAAAATAAAGTATTAGACCAAGAGACCGTGTGACTTCTCGAACGTATCATAAGTTTACGCACACTGACCATGGGAACTCGTGGTACAGATGTCGACGATGCTACAGACATGTCCGCCATACATTTTTCTGGGGCGAAGTGAGGGTAGGAGAGTTGCTACAAGACGGTTACAAAAAAATAGGTGAAAAATATTGAAAGTTCACGACTGAGGGTAGTGGAAAACAAAAGTTTTCAATAAAATAAAGCGACGCTCGCCGGTTGTCAGTCGTCTACAACTTGGCGTTCACCTGCTGCAACGTTCAAAATATGTCAAGAAAACGGGCCCCAAAAAATTTTACAGTTTACGACTGACAGTATGGGGGTCTTACCAGTAGCCTTTGAACGACACAAATTTCGTCCGCCAGCCTTTGTCAATGGGGCGGAAGGGCGCTGGGCCCTCCGATTTTGGAAAAATTTGAGATATTTTTTTATGATAAGTTTACGATTGACTTTTTCAAAATTAGGTTCAATTCCAACTACCTAATCGGAAAATGCAATTACCAGTCGTTCAACATGCCAGTCGTAAAAAAAAGTTCGTGGAATGAGGCTCTGTAGAGCACGGTGTTTATGACTATCAGGTGTTTTTGACTGACACTCGAAAATTTAGTTATAACGGAAGCACGTAAAGGTAAAGGAAGCAAGAAGTGACTTTAAAGAAGAATGGCAAGAAATCATGGCAAGAAATTGCACGATTGTTAACATATTCCGGTACAAGTTTTTTTTTGGGTATTTTATACAACTGCTCCCTTTTATGTGAATAAAAATACTTTTACCTAAACTTTAAACTGTCATTCAAATTATAAACGAAAATCCACAAGCAAAATTAAGCAAGCAAATTCAATTCAGCTGGCTGGAGCTGTCATCCCGCCTGTACGTTAATGTCGTTAATTACAATTTTTCGCACTGTTACGTCACTGTGTTCGTATAACAAGTGGTACTGTCCATAATCCTATTTGGATTATGGACGCTTTATTAACGTTCAAACACAAGTAATAACTATTTGCAATTATAATTCACTAATGAACACTTTTAATAACTTCCTACTTGGTCTTGTATCTAAGAGCGTTTAAAATAAACTGACTAATGTAGCGAACGGCTGGCCATGATATACTATTTTCAAGGTTCTGGAAAGGTCTAGAAGCTTCTCAATTATTCCATCTCACTCTTGATTGTTCTCAATTGTTCCATCCATCCCATTCTAGATTGTATCTAAGGCATATTGAAGAGTTCTACAGGGGGTAGTCCACATGTTCTTATGCCGCAACTATTCTAAATGGGGCCAGGCCGCATCTCGATTATTTGAAGTCCTAGAGGGTTAATAATACTTCGCCTTTGGGGGGTTGTATCTGGCATCCCCAGATGCCACATCGTCGAGTACGGTATTGCCAGATTGTGCAGTTTTTCCCTAGATCTAGGGAATTTTCAGTATATTGTGCACAATCGCTTCTGACAATCTCGTAACATTGCCCTCTTTCTTAAATCTGTTGTTCCCCAATAGCTTTTTACTTCAGTTGGTGGCGTCCTACAGTTGTATGGACTCATATTTTCGACATGGACTACTTTAGGCTTAACCCTCGGAGATCGCTGGATCCGATACACGAGATCATTAATCTTCTTCACGGTGGTATAAGGTCCTTTCGATGGTCTTTGTAGTTTTGGACTTAATTATTTCTCTGGGGCTGGTACAACCAGACAGCGTCTTCTTCATTATAGATGTGCGATAATTCATATAGATGTGTATAGGTCGTCTTCTTGTCCAGACGCATCTTTATTAGGTCACTCGTCAGGTGTTCCCTCACAAAATGGTGGACTAACCGCAATCATTCTTTCAGGTTAGCGCCGTATTCGGGAAGTATAACATCTTCATGCATTTTATTTTCTAGGGGTTTTCCGGACGTCAAGGCAATTGGGGTAGCTTCATCTCTGGTACAGTTAGTAACATTGTAGACTCATGTTGGCAACTTCTCTAAGGTAAGCCAATAGTAAAAATGGTACCCATTTATCCCAGTTTCGTTAGTTGTCACCTAAAAGGTACCGGTTGACGGTTCTGTTGTGCCTCTCTACCATGCCATCAGACTGCGGATGAAGTGGTGTAGCCCGGGTCTTCTTAATTCCTAGCAGGATCACAAATTGTTTCCAAACATCTCACTCGAAATTCCGTCCATGATCCGTATGAATTTCCAAGGATATTCCATGTCTGACGATGACGTTATCTAACAGATCTTCTGCCACAGTTATCGCTTCTTGGTTGGGTAGTGAAACTACTTCCGGCCATTTGGAGAGTAATTCATAGCCACCATCAGATATTTATTACCGACCGACTCCGGTAATAAATATCTGTTGGGAATGGTCCTACAATATACACGGCCACTCTTTCCCATGGGGTAGCAGATATGTACTGCATCATTTTCGATCGGGGCTGTGTCTTAGGCCCCTTCCACGAAGTACATATGTCGCATCTCTTACACCATTTTTCAACACTTCTACATTTGATCCAGTAATAACGGCTTCTTACTCTGGCTAGTGTCCTATTTACTCCAAAATGGCGTCCACTTCTACTCTTGAAGCACCTTTTCTACGCAACTCCTTGGGACGACGACTTGGTAGACTATGTCTTTTCCATCTGTAGTCCGTTATTTCCGGGTTATGAGATCTTCTCTTAGGCACAAAGAGTCCCACTGCAGCCAGTGACCTTTGACTGCCTCGCTATAATGGGATACTTCTTGCCACTGTGGTCTTACCCGTTTCTCAAACCATAACCGTACAGTCTTCAGGTCATTATCCTTTATCTGTTCTCCGATAAAATATATGTATTAAGCATAAGTTTCCGTGGAGCCTTTCCAGCCTGTATTCTTGGACGTTTCTTTATTTTCTTGGCGTTGACAAAAACGACAGGCCTTATTCGCACAGGGTCTTCTTGACAGATTATCAGCGTTTGTGTTTGTGATTCTTTCCTCCATGATGTTCAATTCGAAAATCGTAACTCTGTAGTTTCTTTAACCAATGAGTCAGTTATCCTTCTCGGTTCTTGACATTCAGCAGCCATTGCAATGCAGATGGTCAGTTCTAGCTAAAAATTTGCGGCCATATAGGAAATTATGGTAGAGTTCGATAGCACGTACCGCCAAGAGTTCTTTGCGCGTTACACAGTAGTTTGTTTCTCTCAGCCTTTCCCAAGGTTTTACTGAAGTATCCAATGACAACTTCTTCGCCTTTCTGCCTATAGGATAGTACGGCGCCAATACCACAATATGATGCGTCGGTGTTCAGTAGTATAAATAGGCCAGCATATAATGGATATGCCAAGATGAGAGCTATAACTAGTCGTTGTTTCAGTTCTTTAAAAGACTGCTGGCATTCAGTAGTCCATGCGAACGGAGCTGCCTTCTCAGTTGACTGATGCAGTGGCTTCGCAATTTTTTCCAAAATCCTTAAAAAATCGTCGATAGTAACTACAACGCCCGAGGAATCTTCTGACTTCTTATTTACGCCTAGGGAATGACCAATCTCGCACAGCTTCTACTTTTCCTGGATCGGTTTCAATACCTTTATAAGAAACGACATGTTCGAGGAAATGAACTTTTTCTTCGAACACATTTCTTTGGATTCAGCTGAAGACGTGCATTGCCGAGCCTGGAGAAAATTTCTTTCAAATTTGACAGGTGTGCATCGAAAGTCTTGCCTATCACCATAACGTCATTCAAATAAATCATACACGTTTTTCAAGTCCAAGTAAGTCCTCTCAGAACTAGTTCCATAAGTCGCTCGAAGGTGGCTGGTGCATTACTTAATCTAAATGACATTGAACTGGTATAGACCATTTCCGGCTGTAAACGCGGTCTTCTCTTTATCATCCTTATGAATTTCCACCTGCCAATATCCGCGTTTTAAATCTAGCGTTGAAAACCATCTAGATTCAGCCAAGGTTTTGAGGGTGTTGTCTATGCGTGGCAAAGAGTAACTGTCCTTTTTCGTCGTCTTTCGTCGTCATTCAGTTTTCGGTAAACAACGCAGAACCATCCTTCTTTGTTACTAATACCACAGGTGATGAACTCATTGACTCCTCTATAATTCCATCTTCTAACATTTCTTGTATCGTAGTAGTCACCTTATGTTGTTTCGCAAAAGGGAGTCTTCGGGGCTGTTGCCGAATAGGTCTGGCTTCCCAGGTATTAATTCGATGTTGAACGATGCTATTTCGAATTGTAATTTTTTCTTTAGCAAAGAAGGGAGATTTTTGTTTGACGATATTTATGGCCTTCATTTTCTCAATAATATCGTAAATTTCTTCATATGGTCACGAAATATAGGGCGAAACATATTCATGTGATATTCGGTCAATATTTTGCTCCAAGTATTAAAGACGCAGAAAGGCAAAGGAGAGTGCAACATTTAGAGCAAGAACTTTATGCAGTACACGGGGCCGATCAAATCAAACCCACAAATTTTATAAACTGCCTAAGAAGCAACAAATTTAAAGAAAATTTCGTCAAATTTATTATTAACCACTTTAGAAGCAAAACTGTCTATATCAATGACAAAAAAGCATGCTACCAATTCACCAGTTCAAATAATACGATCATCAGAGCTATTTCCGATGACTATTCTTGCAATCACGAAGAAGCGGATACGAGAACATTGTATGTAATATCTAAATTCCAGTCTCCAAATAATATTGTAGTGCGATGCAATGATATCGATGTACTTGTTATTTTATTGGATAATTTCAATAAAATTAATGCTGAATGTAAAATTTTGATGGAGATTGGTTTTTATAATTGGGAAATTGTTCATCGAACTCGGTCCTGATGTTTGTTTGCCTTGCCTGGTCTGCATGCCTTCACAGGATGTGACACAATATCTTGCTTCTATAAAAAGGGTAAAGTTACTCCTTTTACAAATGGAGTCATTTGAAAATTTGAAAAAACAAATGGAAAAGAGCTCCGAATTTCAAAAATATTTTCAAACATTCTTCCAAGATCCGGAACCAGACTCTGTTCCCATAACTACGGCGGAGAAATTTGTTTGCTTCATGTACAGTCTGCCTAGGTGTCCAACAGTTAATGAGGCAAGGTACAGAAAATTTGAGATGGCTTACAAGCCAAGAAAAATGAATGAGCCTGATTATTCCCTATCAATTCCCCCGTGCCAATCATCACTGCTGCTGCATGTAAAGAGAAATATATTTCAAACATATATATGGATGAACGCCGAAAAACAGGACCCGATGCAGCCATTAAATCCTGAAGACTATGGCTGGAAGATAGGTCCTTCTGGGTTATACGAACCTGTGTGGTATGATGGAGACGTTGCTCTACCTATTGTTATCGACTCAATAACGCTAACGGAGGCTTCAGGTATGTTAAACACAATATAGTAATAATTACCTAATTTTTATCTCTTTTTAGACGATGAAGGTACCGATTCTGATTTCCCTTCGGAAGATGACGGGGAAGAAGACGATGAATAACGAAAATACTCGTGACGTGGTAGAGAAGACAAAATATTACAAAAATAATTGGATTTTATAGCATCACTGACATGAGTGTGAGATTCAAGATTTTAATTAAATGTCAAAAATAATGTTGATGAAAACTTATAATTATTTTCATACAATAAAATTACATTTCCATCAATTTTTTAATATATCAACCGAAAAATAATGCTACCTTACAAAAACCGATCTGGCATCTTGGATCCGGCTGTTTTTCACTGCCAAACCGAGCAATTTGTAATTTGCTTGAAAAATTAAAACTAGATACTTGCGGTTAAATTAACATCAATTTTTTTAAAGTGTGAGTTGATCTGGCCGCCATTTTCCGACCGATTTCTAGTGGCAGACCAGTTAATAATTTTCCGAAATCATATCTGATTTCGGAACCATTTTAATGTCCGACCGTTTTGTAGTGCCAGACCGTAGGATTTATATTTCATGTAGACAATACTCGCAACTGTAATATTAAACAGAATTAGATCTCTCCGGTTAAATCAGATGGGAGTCAGCTCTCAGTTTATAAGGAATGCCCATTTCTGTTAACCATTCTTGAATTCTTCTCTCTCTCCATCATTGTTGGGGTGTTTGTTCACATTTTCGGCTATGATGGGGCGCATTAATTATAACCACGATACTTGAACCTGATTCTAAATGTTTAAGTACGTCGGCAAACCATTTCTCGTATACTTCGGAATTCATTTTCTCGTGGTAGTCTCCGGTCTTCTTAGATTGAAATATCAATTCTCCATTACGCAAAAATCCACTATCACTTCCAATATGCGTTATGAATAAACGGCGATCTTTTCCAAACGGAATTCTTAAACCAGTTATCCAGCTTTCAGTCGCAGCTTGCCGTGCATTTTTCTCGTTTCCATTCTGCCAGACCCTCTTCACAGTATGTCCTTTGTTGACCCATATTTCGTCAGTGTAATAAATTTTCCGCCTTTCGTTTCGAAACTTCTTTGTTATTTTTCGAAGATAATTCATCCGCTAAGCAACTATTTCATATCTTTCTATGAGAATATTCCTGTCTACTTTTCCATACGTTCTACGTATCGCATTTTTTTCATCCTCGTCCATTACAATCTTACTTCGACCGTTTTTCGATTTCGGTGGCTGTACACTTCCATGTACCTTTTTTTCTCTTAAAAGTGTGTATACGCTTGACTTTGATGCTTCTGCATAATCTGAAGACATATCCACCAATTCATCCTTGTCGCGATGAGGATAATGTCTCTGTATGCAGTAAAATACTCGTAAAATAATTTATTTCTCACCTACCGATCGGTAGTGCCAAAGTTTTGGAATATTTTCCATCGTTCGCCGATATTATATTGTATCACAATAGCTTTTAAGTTCTCTGCTATTCATATTTGTTTTGTGAAAAGTAATCTTGGGTTTGTAGTATTTCATTATATAGAGAAATAAGCAAATACACAATAGACGAATAATAAGGAAGATACACTTACCAGTCCTATATCTGGACATACACACGGAAACGAACCACTTAGAAGTTTTACAAGTTCTTTCACCTTCTTTGAGGATCTTCAGAGTGGTGTACGACCTGTTTCATTGATCATTTATTTATTTAAATTCATGTATAAATGATCAATGAAACAGGTCGTACACCACTCTGAAGATCCTCAATGAAGATGAAATAACTTGTAGAACTTGTGGTTCGTTTCCGTGTGTATGTCCAGATATAGGACTGGTAAGTGTATCTTCCTTATTATTCGTCTATTTGCTTATTTCTCTATGTAATGAAATGTTACAAACCCATGATTACTTTTCACAATATATATATATATATATATATATATATATATATATATATATATATATATATATATATATATATATATATATATATATATATATATATATATATATATATATATATATATATATATATATATATATATATATATATATATATTAGCTTTGAAATTCTTTGCTATTCATATTTATTTTGTGAAAAGTAATCTTGGGTTTGTAGCATTTCATTACATAGAAATAAGCAAATAGACGAATAAGAAAGAAAACACACTTACCAGTGCTATGTCTGGACACGCATACGGAAATGAACCACTATACATACGAAAACGAACCACTTAGAAGTTGTACAAGTTCTTTCACCTTTCTTGAGGATCTTCAGAGTAGTATACGATTTATTTCATTGATCATTCATACTTGAATTTAAATTACCAATACACCAACACTTGCAGTGACGTTTTATGACATTAGTTTTTGACGGAACTCATATATATATATATATATATATATATATATATATATATATATATATATATATATATATGAGTTCCGTCAAAAACTAATGTCATAAAACGTCACTGCAAGTGTTGGTGTATTGGTAATTTAAATTCAAGTATGAATGATCAATGAAATAAATCGTATACTACTCTGAAGATCCTCAAGAAAGGTGATATATATATATATATATATATATATATATATATATATATTCACCTTTCTTGAGGATCTTCAGAGTAGTATACGATTTATTTCATTGATCATTCATACTTGAATTTAAATTACCAATACACCAACACTTGCAGTGACGTTTTATGACATTAGTTTTTGACGGAACTCATATATATATATATATATATATATATATTCACCTTTCTTGAGGATCTTCAGAGTAGTATACGATTTATTTCATTGATCATTCATACTTGAATTTAAATTACCAATACACCAACACTTGCAGTGACGTTTTATGACATTAGTTTTTGACGGAACTCATATATATATATATATATATATATATATATATATATATATATATATATGAGTTCCGTCAAAAACTAATGTCATAAAACGTCACTGCAAGTGTTGGTGTATTGGTAATTTAAATTCAAGTATGAATGATCAATGAAATAAATCGTATACTACTCTGAAGATCCTCAAGAAAGGTGAATATATATATATATATATATATATATATATATATATATATATATATATATATATATATATATATATATATATATATATATATATATATATATATATATATATATATATATATATATATATATATATATATATATATATATATATATATATATATATATATATATATATATATATATATATATATATATATATATATATATATATATATATATATATATATATATATATATATATATATATATATATATATATATATATATGTATATATATATATATATATATATATATATATATATATATATATATATATAACTACCATGACACTTCGAATTGCACCAAAGGCCTTTGCTTTTACAGCTGCATTAAGCCGATCTCAAGCAACGCATTACTCTACCGCGAATGACTGTTACAGATTACAGAACACGCGCGAACAGACGGCGCGTCATTCCAATAAGTTAAAAAGAGATATACTACTCCATATTCGGTATGAAGTCGAACAATAGAGCGGCGTTACCGCTTTGAACTATAAAAATAAATGTTTACGGAATTGCCATAAAGTAGACGAAAATAAATGTGAAACTGGCTAACATCTTGGCCTGTAATATATTATTGTATGCACAATAATTCTTTTATGACATTCATAAATAATATATACAACGTTTATATAATATTGTAGAATTTGATATTTTAATTGAATATTGAGAAATTTGAGAATTACATGTGGCAACTGCGGCTTTTCCTATACGCGGTCAGTCAACTATCTATACCTTTTAGAAGAACTGTAATGTAGCAATCGACTGGCGCTATAATATATTACTAATATATAGGTACATGATAATATACTATTTTCATGGTTCTGGAAAGTTCTAGAAGCTTCTCGATTATTCCTTCTCATTCTAGATTGTTCTCGGTTATTGGTGTATGGTATTTTGGTAAGGTGTATCTCGGTTATTTAAAGACCTAGAGGGATGAGTCTTCGCCTTTGGGGGGTTGTATCTGGCACCCCTAGATGCTATGTTGGCACATCGTCGGGTGCGGTGTTGCCAGATTGTGCAGTTTTTATCTAGATCCCATAACAGTACGTTACGTTAAGTTAAGTTGATATAAACGATATGTAATCTTTAGATTACATTTGCATGTATTGCTATATTATTGCTATACTAAAATAAAGTAATTTTTAAAGAGATAACGTACAATATCAATTCTGGTGGGAATAGCGGGGGTTTTATAGCTATTTTTTTCAAAAACTTGAGTAGCCCACCGTTAACCATAGTTATAATGCAATCGACGGTTGTTTTAAGGTGTTTTTTTTAAAGGTCTTAGGTATTTTAAACATAGCTTAAATATCTTTCCAAGCTCTACAAAAAATGTTCTGTTTTTCCCAAAAACTTTCAAAAAATACATAGGTTTTCGGTTATTTAACGTTGAATACTTTGAACCAAGTTGTTGCAAAAAAATAAGTATTTTTCAACGAGCCATATCTCCCTTTATTTTAGACCTGGAGCTGGAACATTCATAGGAACACCGGTTATTAAATTAAGTAAATGAGTAAATTATAAGATTAATTTTTGGTTATTACAAAATATTTTAAAGAACGCGAAGTTTTCGAGTTATTTGCGAATTACCGTCCAAAAACATAAAGTTTTAACTCGAAAAATCTGTTTTCAATCGCGAATAACTCGAAAAATATAGATCTACCGAAAAAACTGCATATAACATTTTTTATTTAAAATTTGTCCCTCTATCCATTTCTGGATTATTTTGATTGCAAACTTTTCAACCCCGAGAAGGGGTGGCATCCATCCTTAGGGTAAAAGCGCACAACGGTGCTGTCATTTTTACTCCTGGAGCTATGCTGTCCCCTAACTACTCACCAAATTCAAGGTCAAAATTCAAAGAATTCGGAGCGGAAAACCATTAATGGCTGGACTATTAGTTAAGTGGAGAATTGAAGTTTGTCTAGATAATTAGTTAGGGTGATTAAATTTAATAAATTTAATAAATTCACTGTTGAATAGTAATGTCAAAATTAATGAAAATACGTTCTATTAATGAAAAATAAGTGCAAATAACTTGTCAAATATATAAATCATATAACATGTATATTAATATTAGTAACTATTACAACTCCAATGACAGTGAAAGAACCTGTACAGCTAAAAGGATTCTAAATATATATCAAAATAGACGTACCACTTTAGATCCATATTCTTCACACGATCCATTTTTAGGTTGGCTATGCATTCTACTGTAAACTCTCAAGGTAGCAGTCTCCAATCTGTCAAAAGCATGTTCCTCATCCTGGTACTTATTTTGAGGTATAATATCCGGATTTTTCTCGTCCAGGCTATCGATGCTTCCATTTAGGAATTTGTTTATTGGTGCTGTTCTCGACTTGTCACTTACAGCTGCGCAACGTCTTACCGAAGATGAGAGTCCCCCGTCATCATAGTCCTTGTCATCTCTATTGCCGCCCCCACGCAGTCGGATGACAACCACGATTATTACTGCAACTAGGATTAAAGCGGCAACTACTCCTATGAGGGCTCCCAGCAGGGGGGTTATTTGTAGCAGAACAGGAGTTGCAGCTAAGTGGAATTTAAAAATATTAGTCCAAGCAACGAACGAAGGGGTGATAGAGTGTATGGAAGAAGGGAAAACTTTTCGCTTCAGGAATGTGTTGGGTGTAGTTAGGACGTAAACATATTAAGAGTCCCCGTCTCTAGACCGGCCGCAACTCCCAAGAGAGAATGTTATCGTGTTAAATTTTCTTCAAGAATATATATATATATATATATATATATATATATATATATATATATATATATATATATATATATATATATATATATATATATATATATATATATATATATATATATCCTTTATCGATTGCAAAATATATAAAATATATAAATATATAATATATATATATATATATATATATATATATATATATATATATATATATATATATATATATATATATATATATATATATATATATATATATATATATATATATATATATATATATATATATATATATATATATATATATCCTTTATCGATTGCAAAAAAAAAGTTTTTAATATCTAGAATTATTTCGGATATATCGCGAGGTTTGTGTGAAAAAGTACTAAAACATAGTTTTTACATAATTTTGACAAATTTCGCAATAAAAAATGTTGTCCCTATTAAAAAATGTTGTAATCGCCGATTTCAGATGGCCAGGGACCTGGTCTATCATTTTGTAAAGACCACATGTGGTTGTACTTTGAAAAACATTTTTGAAACATTTTCACCGCTTTTTCAGTGCACTAATACAAAAAAACTGCACAGAAAAACAAATCCAAGAAAACATTAAAACATGTGGCTATGTCATGAGAGCGAAGGATTGAAGAAAGAAAAGGAAACGCAGCAAGAATCTTAAGAGTATTTTAAATTGGTAGCGTATTAATATTATAATGTATTAATTTAAGCATTATACATCAGTTTTGTAATATCGTAAATCTATAAGGATCATTTATTAATTTTGAATAGATATAAATATTATATTAAATATATTTTGAATGTTTTTTCGAACTTTTATCACAATTATGTTGTTATAAATCATAAATATCTAGACCACTCTAACAAAACCTTCGAATTAATTGGACCAGAAATTTTAAAGTTATTATCAACTTTTAAACAATTACTTGGCTGAAATTAAAAGTAATGATCTACCATATTATAAAATAATTAATATGTATTTCTTGCTGTCTAGAAATATCCAATTAACCCTAAAAGAATTGGGGATGTCTTATATAAAGCACAATCAATGCCCTTGGGTTGTTCATATTACAGCCCAAGAATACTGATGTACCCTTGATGATGATATCATCAGGGGATCTTTCCTCTGATATTTCTGGATATGTACTGAAAAGTGGTCCCCAGTACGTTCTGAGGATGTACTTGTACTGTATAGATACTATAAAATCTACATCTTTGATGCTGTGGAAGTTTTTTAAACTGTTTGACGGAATTAACAAGAATTTGTGTACTCTTGGTCCTTAGTAAATGTGAAAAAAATTATTGAACTAACTCTTAAAATGAGTTAGTTTTGAAAGAGTTCCTTCTTAAATTTATATTCACGCTAATGCTAATGAGGAAATATAGAAAAAATCTCGTTTGTATTAAAAATCAAGATTGACATAAAAATAAAACAGAAATATTTATCTTATTTAAATTTAATTTACGTTGTCTTTAATTTTTGGTAAAAGCATCAATTAGTCAAGCAGCCAATTCTCAATAAAATAATTGGTGATGGTTTTTTTTTGAAGAAATAAGTAATTATTAAATTACTGGCTTACAAAATTTTAAAGTATTGATGGCATTGTGTTATGGTAGAAAAAGTTAATAAATCAAAATGAGGAATGATTAAAAAAACAATTTGCTTCTGAGTTATATTAATTATGTAATATTCGAAAATTATACATTTATGGGGATCATAAATCGATATTTTACTATACAATAAATGTAACATCGGCTTTCTTGGCCCGGTAGTGGGAGTATCTTAAAAATATAGCGTTTCTGATGTTGGCGGTCACATGGACAACTAGATTATTGGACAAACAGTTGCCTATGTTAGGCCACAAATAAATGTAATGTAACTGATTTGATGAACTGATATAATGTGTCACTGGCTATATCGTATTATGTCAAACATATATTTATTTTAGATGTGGGAATTAATGCAACTCATTTAACTTAGTTTTATGAAGTAGTTTTCGCAACACCAAAACACTTTTGTCATTGTCAGAGGAATTTCCATACTCCAGATGGTCGATGGTCGAGTGTAGGCCCACTCCTTAAAATCTGTGTTGGGTTAATGTAACTTGGTGAGTGTTTGGCCTACTTATAACATCTTAAGATGATTGGAATTGCCTTAAATTTTGATTCTGTATACTAATAAATGTGTCATGTCTCAATTTTAAAGTTTTGAGTAAATTAACAAAACGCGTTTTGTATTGGAACTTTTTTACTTTACTTTTAATTTAAATGAGTAATATCTCAAAAAATAGATCATTTTAGGCTATTTTCATTTGTTATCATAATATTTAAAAAAAACACAAGATTTTGTGAAATTAGATTTTTGTGTACATAACACCTTTATCCACAGACATTAAACTCAATCTGCGACAAGTTTCGTGATGGATAAATGAGTCATGTAGCTTTTAACTTTTAATTTAATTTTATGTAAACGCAGTCCAAACTCATACAATGAAGAAAATTATTGATTGTATGTCGTTTAAACTTAACTAAAAATGGGTTTTTGTGTTTTTTTTGTTTTGTGAGCAATATCTGTTTTTCTCTTTTTTCTTTCGCGGATTTAATGATTCTCTGCGATGCGTCCGAAGTCTCTATCGGAATCAAGAAAGCTGTGTCCAATCACGGGAAACTTATGCTCGAGTACTGTAAAAAAATTTAGTATCAAGTATTGTTAAAGGCAAAGCATATAAAAGTTTTTATTTTGTTCTCCACATTAGTAGGACCAAATTAATAAATTGTCAGTTTCAGGATCCTCTTCTTCGAGTAATTTGCAACATCGTAACAGACAGGTAGCTATTTAATTACTGCCAGTGGCGTAACCAGGGGGGACCTCCCCCTGAAATCATAAATACTATACCCATAATTCGAATTTTTATTTAAATTTTTGTTTCAAGTCAATATTTTTTATTAAATAAAAGAGACTTTCATTTAGTTAATTAGTAACTGTTTTTATGAATTTGGATTAGGTACCTATTTAAAGATGTTAAATATGATTTTTCAAAGCTTTCCTTGGTATTTAGTTCTCCAACCCTCTTGCCCCCCCCTCCCCCTAAATCAAAATTCTGGTTACGCCACTGATTATTGCCTCTCTTGGCAATATCTTAACTCCAGTTAAAAAAATATTACCTGTGGCCTGAATGTTAGACACAGTGGATACAAACGTTATATAACCATTTGCCTTAAATAATAGCCCTTAGATAGATGTGGATAACTTCGGCAATGGCATGGTCTGTTGTAGATCCATTGTCACAAAACATGTTTTCCTGTCAACGGAGGATATTTGTCTACCTAGCCCATCTGTCTAAAAGTAGGTATCTACTTTTTGCGAATGAAAAGCCAATGTATATATGTAAAAAATATGTAAATATGGGAAAAAATTATCAAAAATGTAACATAACACTACTGGATGTGGTAGTAAATAGTAGTATGAATAGCGACAAGCGACCTATCCCGTATAGCTCGCTTTACGCGTTGCTTAGCAACCGATGATTGAAGCGTGATTAGTCACGCGTAAATTTCACGGTGATATCATACCGTAGCCCGCTTTACGCGTTGCTTAGCAACCGGTCATTGAAGCGTGATTAGTCACGCGTAAATTTCACGGTGATATCATTAGTGATGTCACCGGAAAAATAGTATAAATATGGTAGATTTTGTAGTTTAAGATTAGTTTTAATCGTCTCCGGATGATGCCAACTTGGTTGGCGAAACGCGCGTCGAACGAAGTGAAAGTGTTTTGGTGTTTGTGGAAACTACTCCGAGTGTTAACCTTAAGGTGTTATACCTTTATCCACTAAACATTTTCATTTTATGTGTGCACATTTCTCATCAAAAAATGTCTTTAACATTTGAAACCTTACAATTCTAGGATTTACTATTATTGGGAGGTTAGATCTATACCAGGAAAGTTAAAAAATTGCAAAAAATATTATTTTCAACCTTATCGGCCTTATCGGCACCTTTATCGACTTATGTCTTCAATTGTACTATGTTGTACTGTCTTGTATAGGACGTAAATGTTGACAAATGGACCTGTATATTTACTATTTCACAATGAAATATTATAGCATTACATACGAATTAGTATTTAAGAACGTACCTATGTGTTTTTCCGCAGATTTCAGAGTGAATGCTTCTAGATGTGAAACGCCACTACGACCTTTCTTGCTAGCAGCATAAAGGCCTATATCGAAGCCGGCGCCTGATTCCAATCCGCCTACATTGAAAATAGGATTTTTCGACGTAACATTGCTCACCAATTTCCGTGTTTGCGTGTCGTACACTTCCATAATGAATTCTTGTGGAATACCACCATGAAAACCTTCCGTACATTCTACATGAAGTGACTCTGCTGTTTGATTAATTATTGTACAATTGGAGGGGGAACCCGGTTTACCTAAAATAGAGTGGAATAAATTAATATTAAGGTCGAAGCCTTAATTAAGATAAATAACTTTGTTTGTTGATAGAAGATAAATGCTTTTCAATCAATGGTAGAAATATCTATTTTTGTTTTATATCAGCGCCAGTAGAAACAAGACAAAAAAATGGACTAAACATTAAACTAAAACAGCCCAATCCAGTGGACGGCGAGACCGAGTGCTTACTAAACGACACACCTTTACCTTACCTGACGTTGAGCTAGCGAGCTGATAACTAAGCAGTTATCAGCTCTAATACCTTTCAAAACCCATAAAAATTACGTGCAATTAATTATTTATAGCTGTAAATACGGTGTAATCAATTTACCGCACGCAAGAAACGAAAAAGTTTATATTTCTGCAGAAACACTATTGCAGATAAAACTTTGTCCCACACCTCTCACTATTGCAACTCAAAGACTGTTTGTTGTGACTGACACTTAAAAAGAGGCGCCAGAACTAAAATTATTTGAAATGTCTCATGGTGTACTTGTCCCAAGGTGGCCCACTCTCCCCCATCTGGTAAATACTTAACAGTGGCAATATAAATAAAGTATACAGATATAAAAGATTTTAAAACCAGGCGTCATAAGTTTCATGAATATGGTGGATTCAAATAAAGCCATACACTTTTTTGCACGATTATACTTTTTTTGTTCACTTACCATATTTGTCTCTACGACAGTAAGATGCGAATATTTGTGGCCCTTACCGTTCTAGATCGGTAAGTACATAATTGTCAAAATAGACATTTTTAACATCGCATTGATTTAGAATGGGTTTTATAGAATTCAGTTTAAAATGAACTTAATTGAATTACACTGAACTCCATTTGAAGTGGACTAACGAAATTTAGGGTCAAATTTAAGCTGTCGTAAATTTCGAACCCAGTGGCGTAGAACTATGAATTTTTTTATTGTATAGGTCTATCGTTCTAGGAAAATAATATAATATGTCGTGACGTCTCCAGTTTGTTTATTTTAAGAGATACAGATAGAGATACAAATGGTAATTTTTGTAGATGTCGATTGCGGACGTTGGAGAGGCCGAGCAAGCCCCCAGAATTGGCCTATCTCCAGAATTAAATCCCTTGGATTTTGCATTTGAGGTTTTCTTAAAAGGTTGGTTTATTTTACTCCCATTGAAAATATAGAGAATTGAAGATCGTAGCATCATGCGAAACTATTAGAAATACACCTGGATTATTTAAATTTTTGTGATTCATATTTTGATACCATTGTTATTAATATGTTACTGTTGTTTTTTTTACAATGGTGCACTTATTTAATATTATAAAATTGTCATTCTTTTATTAAAGTCCATTATAGTATCTGTCTATAGATTAGAGAAAACAAGAAAAATGACAATACTTCATAATGACTTTCTTTGGCAACAGCTTACTGGACTATTTCAGCGAATAATAACCCCTCGGTGAATTTATTTCAAAGGCAATGTGAGTATAATTTTTTGTGAGCAAACAATCAATTTCTTGAAAAAAACTCAAAAGACAAAAAAGTTCATTATTCTAAATTCTTCCACAGTGGAGAGAATAAATAAAAACTATTTTCTCCCCAAATTTAGAGGGCTGTAACTTGGAAGGAAAGGTTCACCTTAACTTGTGCTGCAAAATCAGCCCTTAAAATCTTTCGCATCAATTTAGAAACACCCTGCATATATATATATATATATATATATATATATATATATATATATATATATATATATATATATATATATATATATATATATATATATATATATATATATATATATATATATAATAATTTCAAAAGTACCCACAAGTCATAAATGAAATTTATTTATAATTATATGTACAATATTATTTACATATTTAACTACTTAAGATACGACATGATAGATGGTTTCTGATTTTTCTTGGACTTGACTTACACGCTTTTCTCTAGTAAATATGACGAGTATTGTGGAGTTACATGGTTTTCTTAGAAATTTTTTTAATACCTACCTATCGATTTTATTTTGAATGAAAGATTAAAGTTTCTACAAATAACACGCTTTATTGATAATAATGAAAGTACATAAAAGAGATGTAAGTATTGAATAATATTTATTTGAACATTTTTGTTTGTAGCCCATTTATTTTGTTGTAAATGGAATTTCATCGTAAAACCCGTGATAATCAGTGGCCAAACTCTGCTTCAAAGCCTGTAAATGGTCGAACTTCTGTTTTTTAATTTTTCTCCTTTCCTTATAGAGAGCTGGCAAAGTTTTAATTTATTGAGTCGCTCGACTTATTGTGGACAACCTCGTGTCCAATTTGGCCCAATTGTTATCTGTGTGTCTCAACTTATATTCAATAACCGCATCTGGTGTGTATTTAATTTGTTTCAATTCGTTTACTGTTGGTTCGCCAATTTTACGACCTGGTCGTATGGATGAAATATATTTCAATTTTGAATAATCTTTAAAAAAAGTAGAGTGAACATACCGAACTTTGTATGGGAATGGCTTTTGCCGTGCATTTTGGCAATGAATAAAATAATCTGCTGGTACATTAATGTTTTTATTTCGAAGCCTTCGTTCTATAGCAGAGTGCATGGAATCTGCCTCCATTTGCGTATGACCTTTGTACAGACATTTCTGAATTATTACCTGTTTATTACCTGTATTATTAGTAACCTGATGAATTATAGATGCACTCAGTAATGCATTATACAAACATGCGTTCCGATTTTGTCCACAACAACCATCGCTCCAGAATATGATTTTGCCAGATCTATCTGTCATGTTAGGCAGAACCTCATTTTCAATGAAAGAAACCAGGATCAAGGAGAACTTATTTTCAGTTAAGGCGCCTCCTGTCTCATTCCAAAGATAACAATAAGCTTCATGGGACCTTATATTGTATATTGTATAGTTATGAACTGCTAGTTTTGTCTTGTAATACATAGGCCCCACTTTATTTTTAGGGGCTAGTAACACAGACTGCATATCAATCGACTGTGAATACAAAGTCGGATGATTTTGCTACTTTGCCCTCGTTCTTCGCCTCTCTTGCCTCTTGTTTCAATACCAGATGCTGTTGATAGTCCTCTTCACTAATATTTTTTGTTTCATATGCAATGCAAGTGTCACATTGATCTTTTCTCGGACGGAATAAGGACAGATTCATTTTTTGAAACTCATCATTGAAGGTGGTTCTCGAAGCAGGATTTGTCACATTTTCTTCCTTGCAATAAATGTTTGTGTAAAAACGGTACAACTCTTGTTTAGATTGCCAAATTGGTTCCAGGTAAAGCCTCTCTGTTGAAGCACGACAGTAGTGAGATTCCATTTTACACAGTGAATTGAAAAATTTAGTTATCTTTGTTCGAATTAATTCGGATTCGTATTTTCTGGGATTTCTGTTTGATCTTTGTATTGTCTGCTCATTATTTCCAACATCACGGTGGCCGTTTCCGGCATCATCAGTAGTTTTAATCCATAAAAGAATACAGTTACGCTTAAGGCCAAGAGTGTTATTGAACATATTTTTGCAGATACGTACGTATTATGATCAAATTCTAGCTGGTATTTTGTACTATAATTATATAGATTTAATTAGATAGTCTAGATTTCTCAGATACTCTCAAATACTCTCAGATGTTTAACATGTACCAATTTGGCAAGACCCCTAACTCTCGTTTTTCCGGCCAAGATTTCTTCCAAAAAGAGTCGAATATGGAATTGCGATTGCGAATTGCGAATTGCGAATTGCGATTCATTCAGTTTACGACATTCTAGAACACTGTTGCTTCCGGATAATTTACACTTACATGGATTCGATAAGAATTTTCCTGGTTTTTCGACTTTATAATTCCATTTATCTTCTCGTTTCTTTTTACCAGTATACAGTAGACCTAATTCCCTTTTTTTTTATTTTCTTGATAGAAACTATCTCTCTTCACATTGCTCAATTTTGGTATTTCATCTCCGTCTTTTACCCCCGCTTTATTTTCTACTAACACTTCATTTCGGACATTGGCATTCCCCGGTTCTTCTTCTGAAGGTATATAACTAGGATCACTATCTTGCTGGTCATCTTCATTGTTATATTCGTTTACCATCACATGCGTTACGACTTGATTATCTGAACTATCGTCAATTTGTCTTATTGTACCCTGGACGCTAGTAACTCCTTCCACAGGGTCATCTAAGACTATCAAAAATTCATTTGCGAGTGCTTCATTCAACAGGTTTTTTCATTTTTAAAACTTAATAACGGTTCTTCTAAATAAACTATTTTCTCTTCACTAACTGTATCGGGTAGATTTATATTCAACAAATTCAGGCATTTCATACCACGCGACATAATATGTAAAGAGCTTTTCTTTTAAAAAAACTACTACAATTTTATAATCTAGGACCAGTTTGGCATTATTTATACTTGATTAATTTTAATTCAAGTAATTTTATTTTGATTTATTTTATGCAACGAAATTAACCCAGTTTTGTGGCAAACCTACGAAAGTATGACATAAAAATACTATTTTACCACTTACCTTATGTCTTATATTAATAGAACACAACCACAAATTAATTAAAAATGCTCTATTTACACTATAATCTTATAACTGTTTGGGATCACGAGGTTTCTAAAGCCGTTACCGCTGCCCAATTTGGATATACACAGTTTTCCCGAAAAATATTGTTGTTGTGGAGTTACACTGTTTACTAATTGACGGTTAAAAAAACTATTTGAATTATTAGGAGATGCACGCTTAGCTGAGCGGTAGATATGAAGTTTCGCCAATAGAGGCCACTAAAATGTAATTTTCAGTAAAAAGTGGAGATACACACTTTTCTGCTTTCACCGACGATATATATATATATATATATATATATATATATATATATATATATATATATATATATATATATATATATATAAATATATATATATATATAATATATATATATATATATATATATATATATATATATATATATATATATATATATATATATATATATATATATATATATATATATATATATATATATATATATATATATATATATAAATATATATAAATATATATATATATATATATATATATATATATATATATATATATATATATATATATATATATATATATATATATATATATATATATATATATATATATATTAAACTGTATGTAGATAATGAAAATAACAGTTTTTTTTAAAATAGTCTTTGGCGTAGATGTTCTGGAGCACCCCTTCCACCCCGCCACTGTGCAAGTTTTTGAACATTCTTACCGCTTGTTTTATGCGCCTTAATTAATAGGCATTATCCCCCAAACATGAAAAAATCTAAGCGTTCGTTTATAAGTCATAAAGAAAATTCGAGAAAAAAAATATAATAACGACATTACACTGTCAGAGAAACAACGGCCAATATCTCTAAAACTGTCGTAGTTAGAGCAAAATTACAAGAGATCAAAATTGTTACTAAGGGGCCGTTATTTTAGAAATATGTATCAGATAATGTCAGTGGGGTACGAAAAAAAAGTTCCATTATGCAGAATATCCGAAGTACCCGAAAAAAGTAACATCCACTATAGTATTTTCGACAGGAACAATACAACATGTTGATCCTATGCAGGTTAAGATATGTGTAAAATATTTAGTGAATATATCATTCCGTTCAGAAAATATTACACATTAATGTAAAAAAAAATGAAACTTTAACACCTTGTATCTTCCTTAGGAAGCTAGATCGGCCATATATTTATAGGCACTTTTCTTTTTAAAAACGTGCGTTCTATCCCCTGTTAAAGTTTGTCTACAAAAATCTGACTCACCCTGTATATATATATATATATATATATATATATATATATATATATATATATATATATATATATATATATATATATATATATATATATATATATATATATATATATATATATATATATATATATATATATTTTATGTCGTTTTTCTATTTCGACTTTTTAAAAACTTTTATTACTCGTTGCACAAATAAAACACTCATTTTAACTTATATAATTTATTGTACCAAAACCTTCTGGTACAATACTAACTTAAATGTAGACTTATAGACTGCTAAGACTGAATGATAACTTGCTTCGATGTATTACAATAACGGACTGATGTTTAATATCTTATTAATAATGACTGACTTGTGTTGCTAACTATGACTGACTTGAATGATGGTAAATGACTGACTAACTTCTTATCTGTAATTGGGATTTAATATAGGGAATCGCCGATGCGTACGTGACACAAACAATGTTTTCAAATTATTCTAGAATACTCTTATCTAGTTATTATTTATTACTTTATCTAATTTTATTATTTATTGCTTTATCTAGTTTATGTGACTTCCAGTCGGTGTTTCCTTCACATTAATTAAAATTAATATTTTCTATAACTATCATAAATAGTGTAGATAATGGTTTCATTATTAATTACTTTGTTTACGGTCTAAGTTATATAATCTTAATTGTTTTGTTTACGTCTGCGTTATATTTTCATATAACAGCTCTATCCCATAAAAAAAGTTGATGCTATACAATGCTACAACTTTTGGTAACAATATTATTTATAGAATACTAACTAGTCTATTTGATTAAACATACTAAATATTACATATTTTAAGCGTACATTTTTGAGTTTGTATTTAATTCCAAACTTTCTTCTTCTACGAGTTCTCGTAAGTGGACGCTGGGTCGTCTTCTAGGTAGCCATTGCCTTAAGGTTTTGGCAATTCTATGTTTTGGTGAAGGCGGCGGTGGTTGATCACTAGAATTAGTTATACCGAGTTTTCCTTTTCTTCGCTTGCATTTACATACAGTGTACATAACAATAATGATTACAATAAGGGTAATAGTAACATAGGTAAACCATGATATATGTTTCGTTACATAGGGTTTATTCATTAACTTATCCAATTCATCTAAGTATTGATCAAGTTTATGTTTAGCTATTTTCAAATCATCCATGTTGAGGTTACTTAATTTAAGTGGTTTTAACTCAGGTAAATCATGTTTCTTAGATAAATGATTACAACACTCAAAAGGTATTGAAATAGGATGATAAGCGTAATTCATGTTTGTTCCATAATCTACAATAGGTTCTGCACGAACTCTAGTACTTCCTATAAAGGCATTACAATCTGGTTGTAATTTTAATATTGAGTTTACGTTAATTATCATACTTTTAATTTCTTTATTGGGACATTTAGTTGTTACTGGTAGTAGATCCGAAACTGATATTAGCCATTTATTTTTCTCAATATTTTGGACATTGTAGTCATTTGCAAATAATATTGCTGTTTGGCATGTACGAGGTAATATATTTACATTCTTTATTATTTGAGCTTCGCATATTGCATCGCTATCTATAGGGTATGACAGTATATTCGAGCACAATTTTGTATTAATATCTAATGATTTACAATTATTAATATCTGGAATTGATACAAATGACAAGGAATCATCTTCTTTTGCAATATATTTTTGATTTGTAGTAAGAACATGATGTAAGCCTGTTCGGTTGTCTAAGATAGGTATGGGATATAAACGATACATTGTATAAGTTTCTGGTTCTACTAAGGGGATTTTTAGTACAAATACAATTTTCGATTCCATCTGAAATGCTTGCAATT
Source organism: Tetropium fuscum (assembly GCA_964058915.1). Taxonomy (NCBI): domain Eukaryota; kingdom Metazoa; phylum Arthropoda; class Insecta; order Coleoptera; family Cerambycidae; genus Tetropium; species Tetropium fuscum. The sequence continues at coordinate 223,433 of CAXKVY010002578.1, forward strand.
CGATAATATCCAAATATTTTGCAATTTGTGATGACATTGCTGATAGAGGTAAGTTGTTTTTATTTAAAGATTGTGATATCTTTTGTAAAGAAGAGACCATGTCTTGTGGAGTTATAATTGAATTATGTAATATTTTTAATCTTGCAAATGTTACGGAATCTAAAATATCATCTAAAGTACTTTTCAAAAACGTGTAGCTTTCTAATAAAGATTCACATAATTCTAATATTTTTACTTGCACTGTAAGGTGCCAAACGTCACCTGATATGTCACGAATAACATTTTCAATGTCTTTTATATCTTTATTAAAGGTTTCTTCGTCTACTCTTAATTTCTGAATTGTTGAATTGAAACTTTTCTTAACTGACGTAGTTACGGAAATTTGTCGTAGTTTTCATTTCACATGAGTTTCCAAGTGACGATCATCTTGATTTATTTTATTTATGCAATTAACATAATATTCGCCGTCAGAGGCGTCCAAGTTACCTGATATCGCTTTCCAAATTGATCCTACTCCATTTAGGATACCGCGTTTATATCTTTTTGTATCTGCGTATATTTCCGAAATTTTCTCATGAATTAATTGAGATATTTGTCTTAAAGATTTAACATGGGTTTGTACAGAATGTTTAATTTTATTTACAAATCGAATCATACGGGGGTCATCGTCTGTGAGTGTCGTTATAATGTCATCTAGAAGGTTATCGTTATAATCAAGAGCTGTTTTTATAGGCTCCAAATCTTTGTATACTAGTAGAGTCCATTTTTCGTTAGAAATTTTTACATAGCTTTCCTCGTGGTAATATACCTATCGTATTATTAATTGGTGTAATGGTGTATTGTGGGGTCGCTGCTACAAATAGCAGACATAACCTGAAAATAAATTTTAATTTTCAGAATATGGTTTGAGTCTGTCGAAATTTATTTTAGTAGTTTGATTTGTTTTAGGATTATAAAGTGATGCGGAGTTCTTAAATATTTCTTTAATTTCGAATGGTCCATTAAATTTGTTGCTAATTTGCTAATTTATTCTTTATTTGCGTTTATTTTACATATACTTTATCGCCAATTTCATATTTAGGTAAGTTTTCTGTTACGTGTTTATCAAATCGTTCTTTGGCTTTTTCTTTCTGAAGGTTAGTTTTAGCGCGTGCAATTTTATAATAATATGACATAATATGACGGTTATTTAAATCACGGACGTATTTAGATATTAGTTCTTTTTCATTATATAATGTCTCTGGAGGACGACTTGAACTATGTCCAAAAACTAGTTCGTATGGTGTGAAACCATGAGTTTTATTTGCTGTTATTTTGACAAATTACAGCATAGGGAAGAATTGTAAGTGGGTGTTCGTTGGGATTTTCTGATTTATTAGCTCTAATCATTTCTAATAATGTTGCGGGAAATCTTTCAATAGATCCATTTGTTTGGGGATGACTAACGCTAGAAAATGTAATTTTAATATTGTACAAGGTGTATAAGTCTTTAACTAATGCGTTATTAAATTCAGTACCTTGATCGCAATGTATACGTAAGGGGGTACCGTAGTGCTGAAAATATACGAGAAGCGTATTTACAATGGATTTTGCTGCTTTATCTTTAATGGGGTAAGCTTGTGTAAATTTTGTTAACTCGTCGCGAACTGTAAGTACATAATTTCGTGTTGGTATCTCTAATATATCTATATTTATTCTTTCAAATGGTGTTTTAGGGGTTTCAGTAATTGCTAGGGGGTTATCTAAATTGTTTCTAGATACCTTTATTTTTGGCATATCTCACAATTTTTTATATAGTTTTCTCATCTTTAGTTAGACCTTTCCAATTATATTTATCCTTAATTTCATCATTATCTGGAGTTTTAACTACATTTTGACATGCTGTGAATTTAATATCCTTTTCTGCAAATATAAATGATAACATTTCGAGACTGAGTAAATTTAAATTATTTTCAACGAAATACGTATCTGAATCGTTAAATACGTTTTTATTTCTAAACAGTGTTATAAAAAGTGTTTCTATGACATCATCTGCTCCGTAAGGTAATGGGATAATGTAGTATTTTCTATTTCTTACAGTTTTACTTGTTAAAATATTAATTTTGTTTTCACGAAAGTCTGGGTCTTCTTCGAATATATCCTCAATAATTTTGTAGTGGATATCTTGTAATTAATTTTTTTGGAAAAATGTTACTATGTGTTTGTGACTTTTATCTAAGAGTTGGTTATTAGTAAATTTAATTTTAGAGTAATCAATTAAATATTGTGTTTTGTACAAGTTCACAAATCTGTCTAACTCTTCTACAATCATGTCTGGTGTGATTGCAGTAGGTTCTGCCTCTTCGGTTTCTGAATGATCGCTATTTGATAGAATTTTCGTGTGATATGAAGCACATTCTTTAAAATAGATTATTTTAATTCTGGAAAGAGCGTCAGCATTTTGATTAATTTTTTCAGGTTTATATTGAATTTCATAACTATATTCTTCGAGTTTTAATCGCCATCTTGCTAATCTGCTACCAGGATCTTTAATAGATAGTAACCATGTCAATGGTCGATGATCAGTTATTAATAAAAAATTTCTACCGTACAAATATGGTCTGAAGTGCTTTACAGCCCATACGATTGCTAAAAGTTCTCTTTCTATTGTTGAATATTTGGTTTCTGTACGACATAAAGTTCTAGAAGCATAAGCAATAGGAAGATCTCTATTAGGAGGACCTTGTGAAAGAACAGCGCCTATAGCAAATGCACTAGCATCAGTAGTTAATATAAATGGTTCATCGAAATTCGGGTAAATTAAAATAGGAGGAGATATTAAAGCATTTTTGAGTTGTTGAAAAGCTTGTTGGCTATCAGAATTAAAATTAAATTGGATATCTTTCTGTAATAGTTTAGTTAAAGGTTTTGATATCTTTGCAAAATTTGGTATAAAACGTCTATAATATCCTGTAAGACCTAAAAATGATTTTATATCTTTTGGAGTTTTTGGTTGTGGAAAATTCTTTATACAATCAATTTTTACAGGGTTACGTTTAACACCTTCGGGAGTTATTAAATGTCCTAAATATGCTACTTCTTTTCTGAGAAATTTGCATTTGTCTGGTTGTATTTTAAGATTTGCGTTTTTAAGACGTTGAAAAACTTGGACTGAGGCGTCAAGTTTTTTAGGGACTACCCAAACGGGTGATGACCAAGGAGATATAGAATGTCTAATTATACCTTGTTCTAACATTTTCGATATTTGCGACTTTACTTCTTGTTTATGAACATGAGGGTACTTATAAGATTTAGTAAATAAGGGTTTCGCATTATTTGTATCTATAGAATGTTTTATCTGGTTAGTGAATGTCAAATTGTCACCTTCTAAATAAAATATATCTGAAAAATCTAAACATAGAGTAGTTATTAAATCCTGTTCTTCGCTGTTAAGGTGTTCTAATCGTAATTGATTTCGTATTTCAAAGTCTCTGTCAATTAATTGTGTTTGATTTGTATTATTCTCGGAATTAAAATTTAACATTAGCTCAATATCTGTTATTGGTTCTAATTTTATATCTGTAAACTCGATATTTTTTGGTATTGCATTTGCATTTAATATTGACGTTAGAAATTCACCGTTTTCGTTAATTTTAACTATAATAGCATTTGCTATACGTACTCTTTCTTTTTCTTGTCCTAATAATATTGCATCCGTATTTTTTAAATTACACTTTAACTTGTAAATTTTTTCAACTCGTGGTTCAATTGAAATCTGGCTTTTTATTAAGGAATTATTATTAAATTTATTAGGTGATTTTAGGATAGATTCTCCGTCTACTTTAAATAATGGAAGTGTTTTAAAATTAGTAATTAATTGTTTATTTTTCAAATCTACTATGCAATCATAATGTTCTAAAAAGTCTGATGCTATAAGTCCGTCAAATTCGATATCTAAATTATAAATGTAGACTTTATGCGGATCTTCATTTTTAAAGGGAATACATGTTGATTGATTAATTAAAATTTTTTGATTTGTTATACCTTGAATTATAACGTTTTCTGGATTTCTCTTAGGAAAATTTTGAACAGTATGTTCTTTAAAAATAGAAAGTCCTGCACCGGTATCTATAAGTATTTTAAATTTATTAGTGATGTCTTTAACGTAATATAGATTTCTTGAATTTACTGTGAGTAAGGGGTTTAGAAAAAAAATTGTTCTGGGAAGTTCAGATCTGGATTGTAATTGTCTAAATTTATCGCATTCATTTGCGCTTGTAAATTCATTATTTCCGCTATGTCGTTTTGCATGATCGGAGGTGGTTGATCTGTATCTTGATCTGACCGAAAATCCTCATTATTATCAATAAATTGTTCGTTTGAATTAATATGATGTGTTCTCGGATTATTTCTAAAATTGTTTGTGTTCGCATAACTTGTTGTAGGTCTAGATTGATTAAAGTTTTGTTGAAACGGCATAGAACGTTTCGTATTAGAGTTTTGCGTATTATAATTATTCCTAAAATTGATACTTTGTGGATTTTGTGAATTATTTGTTTGATAATTGGGTGAATTATAAAATTGTTGGTTTGGTGTTGGTATTTGCTGATTTCCAAACCGATTTTGTGATTGTCGTTGACGACATCAATTAAATAAGTGACCTTTTCGTTTACAAAAATTACAAAACTTATGCTGCATATTCTGCGTATTATTTTTTCTCTGTTCAAATGTCGATTTAGTATTGGTGCCTTGATTTTCGCTTTTACCGAATTTTTGGCTTTCGAAATATGATAATTGCAGTTCTCGTCTTATGCGATTGGAAGCATCTATCATGTTTGTTGAATTACTAGCTCTAATTAATTGTCCTAATGTAGGTTCTAGTCCTGTAAGTAATGTATTTAACGTCATTGTATCTAGTAGACATGTTTGAGCTGCTTTTTGTTCGACACTTAAATTTGATTTTTGTACTGCCGCGTGCATTTTTGAATTATGCGTTTGTAATCTCGAGAAAAATGTCATTGCGGATTCGTTAGGTAATTGTTTAATTCGTTGTAAATCTTGATTAAGCGAGGTAAGGTCCCTGGAATCCCCGAAGTGCGCATTTAAAAGACTCTTAATTTCAAACCAACTTTCTGCATTTCGAGAATTTACCAATTGAGCGGCTCTACCTCTTAATTTATTTTTAATATGTAAATTTAAAAGTATTTTTTGTTCATCTACTGCCATGCGTTGTGCGTGGTCGCATGCATTTAAAAATGCGTTTAAAAATATTTGGTCTCCCTCAAATTCGGGAACAATTGAAAATATTTCAGACAGTCTATAAGGTTCGATAATTGCTTGTGAGTCAGTCATTTTTAAATTTATTTTTTAATTTAATTTAACAGATGTTATTTATCTTCAGTTACGTTAGTTGTTATGTAAATATATTTTTATTTTGCAATTTGATTATTACAATATTTAAAATTATTGATTTACTTTTCACGAAAGTTCTTTAGCTAAATATACCTTTTTTAAATGTACTTTTTACACAAATTAGACAACAGAACAGTTTCGTTTTACGCTATAATTATGCGTTTTGAGAAAATATATAACTTCGTCTCGTATGACGGATAAAATATAAAAATACGTAAATAATAAAGATGATTCAATGATTTGCACTTACATAAATAATTCGATGCTCATTGGAAAGTGTACTTGAACGTTGGGAAGTGCAGTTCCACTCGTCGTTTTCTGCCAGGGGTTTCTCTATGAGTTCCTAATCCACAGGACGAAGAAGAACGCTTCTTGATTCGTTTCCAGCAAAAAGTTGGAACCTACCAACGGAAGTGAGGACGGTCTCTCCAGGTCTTGCTGCTCGAGGAAGTTAGGCAAATCCTTGTTCTCGCCTCGGTTACAATCAAGTTGGAATGACACACTTGTTCTTCTGTTGTTCTGGAATCCTACAGCGACTGCGCCAATTTTTATATGTCGTTTTTCTATTTCGACTTTTTAAAAACTTTTATTACTCGTTGCACAAATAAAACACTTATTTTAACTTATATAATTTATTGTACCAAAACCTTCTGGTACAATACTAACTTAAATGTAGACTTATAGACTGCTAAGACTGAACTATGATAACTTGCTTCGATGTATTACAATAACGGACTGATGTTTAATGTCTTATTAATAATGACTGACTTGTGTTGCTAACTATGACTGACTTGAATGATGGTAAATGACTGACTTGAATGATGGTCAATGACTGACTAACTTCTTATCTGTAATTGGGATTTTATATAGGGAATCGCCGATGCGTACGTGACACAAACAATGTTTTCAAATTATTCTAGAATACTCTTATCTAGTTATTATTTATTACTTTATCTAATTTTATTATTTATTGCTTTATCTAGTTATGTGACTTCCAGTCAGCCAGATGTTTCCTTCACATTAATTAAAATTAATATTTTCTATAACTATCATAAATAGTGTAGATAATAGTTTCATTATTAATTACTTTGTTTACGGTCTAAGTTATATAATCTTAATTGTTTTGTTTACGTCTGCGTTATATTTTCATATAACATATATATATATATATATATATATATATATATATATATATATATATATATATATATATATATATATATATATATATATATATATATATATATATTTTTCTTTAAACTAAGGCTAGCATGGTATAAATATTAAATATATAAACTTTATTATCTAGTCCGGTGGCGGTGGTATAACTCTGGATTAGCAGAAACATCCACTGTTTCTATGTGGTAACTCCTTCATCCCGGAATAAGAATTCGGGGGTTATCTTATTTTAGAAACCACCGATGTTCGGTGTTCTGGATTTCGTTCGGAATATTGATTTATATTTTTGATTATTGAGAAACATTGGTATGGTGAAACATATTCGAATAATGTTGTGTGTGATCATAAGTGATGTCTGTGTTTTCGGTATATCGCAGGATATTCTGTCGGTTGGGTAGTCTTTTAGCTTCTTTAGAATGTTGTAAATGTTTTCTCTTTCTGTTAACCTCTATATAAACATCATATATGGTGTACCAACCTGTACATATGAAAATATAGCATAATTGCTGATACAAATTAGGTTGTAGTGCCATAACGGCCATACGTGCTCTCAATATCCTATTTCTTATTTGTTATTATTTTAAAGTAAACTCTTGCATATATAAACATTATTCAATAAAATGCCGACGAAGACATTAGTTAGATCAAGGCCGATCCATCAAGCATTAGTTATCAATCAAGCATTAGTTGTTAATCATCGATCATGCGTTAATTATCACGCAACCATTATTCACAAATCAGCCAACTTATTGTTAGAAGATGTAATCAATGTACCGACGTAGAAGTTTCCAAATGAAACGTTGTTGAATGTTCCTGATTTGTGATCGTTCGAATGTAGTCTAACGGGTTACAGGTAACCCAATATACTATGTTACATGCCGACCCCGCAAGGTCAGCATTACAAGGTATATTATTGCGGCCGAAAATATTTTTGAGGTGAAAACTTCTTTTGCGAGTTTTGCTGAGGAGTGAACGTAAGTTAACTGTCACGCGTCACGCTCGGGTCGGTCACGCTGAATCGGGTTTACTCAGCTCCACTCAATAAGCGCGAGTTACCACATAATAAGAACAACTTCTGTCCAAGATTTTTTAATTGTTATGTTTTTTATTAAAAGAATATAAATAATACTTTATATATAAATTATAAGTGTCGGTTCTTTTATTAAGTATTAAAGGGTTGCGTGACAGTATACACACCATTTCACTTATATGTCTTTTATTGTAGTTAGTTTCATTATGTAATAAGTATACTTTCATCATCAAAGTTGAAATTATTGTTTTCTGTTAAATGATAGGCAGCCAGCGCTGTCTGTTCTTTTTTGTTCTACGGTTTTGACGAGGTTTTTCATCACATAGATATTCATGTTCATTTAGACGTGCCTTTAGATTTTGTTTTGTTTGCCCTATGTATGTCTTACTACAATCGTTATATGGATTTTTTTTATGTTGATGACATAATTTTGGCTATACCAGAAGACAAAATTGAACATATTGTAGATTATTTTAAGTGTTTATGAAAATATTAGATTTACTATGGAAAAAGAAATCAATAATACCTAGTATTCCGTATAGTATAATATTAAAAGCTTTTAACATGTTTTTTTAAGATGTTTTTTAAAAAAATATTTCAAATGTTTTTAAATTATTTACACTTACATATTCTAGGTATGTTATTTTTATAGACGATCGTAAAATGTAGTTATTTATATACGTTAATATAAATAATTTATAATATTTATAAATAATAATATTATATATAATATATATAATATTATATATATATATAATATATAATATTATATATAATATAATATTAATATTTATAAAACGCTTATTTATATACGTACATATTATAATAATATGGTCTGTTGTAGTCCTGACAGCAAACAAAAATTAGAGATTAGGAAGTAGGTACTACAATATGGTATAAAAACGTCCCCGTAGGTGTTAATACGAGTACTATCTCCAAATAGACAAGGAAACCGCTCAAAAAGTGGCAATTGATACCGCCAATGAAAAAGTGACATATCAAACACTTCATGAAACAGGGGTCATCAGCTCTCCGACTACGAGCCGAATAAAGGAGAAATATTTAAGAACAAGGTGCGAAGAAAATATTTACGCTCTCAATATAGCTATAAAAATAAGTACACTTTATTATAAATAATTCAATATTATGTATGCAATAAATAATATAATCTCTCACCTGGCGGATTAATGTAGAAAACACAGGGTTCTTTTTGCATCCCAATTTCATTCATTCCCCAGCAAAGCAATGTGCCATAATCCAATTCAGTTACAGGCTTGTAAAACGCAACACTTCTGCTCTTATCTGTGTGGATCTGGCTTTGCGGGATATCAATGGTATCTGCCGTGTTATTAAATTTCCACACGAACTGAATATCAGTGGGGTTTCCTTCCAATTCGCAGACAATTCTTGCTGTTTCGTGACGAGCTACTCCAAATTTCTTTACCTGGCCCGGCCTGCATGTTGGTATAACTAAAAGAAGAATATTTGTTTATGGTTCCATTAGTTTTAATGACTAATAATTTCTAAAAGATTAGCTTGAGGGAAAGAACAGCATGCGACAATTTTTGTGCTGTAGGAATATCGTATGCTTTTAAAATGTATATATATATATATATATATATATATATATATATATATATATATATATATATATATATATATATATATATATATATATATATATATATATATATATATATATATATATATATATATATATATATATATATATATATATATATATATATATATATATATATATATATATATATATATATATATATATATATATATATATATATATATATATATCAATTAATCGTTATTGAAGGATTTTCACAGGAAATCCTCGGACACGTCGACTTTATTTTATAAAATGTCACTTTTTTCAGCCATCGATTTTTGTTTTGTTTTGTTCGTTTTTGAGCTATGACGTCATCGACAATTTTTTTAAATGACAACCCATATTTTTTTTCCCGGATTTCGATAGAGCACATTTTTCTGAGTGCCAATATGTCAAAAACATAGTACCTTTAACATTAAAGTGTTCGAGATATTCGGTTGCAAAGTTTTAAGAATGAATTATACAAGCGATGACCAAATGCTAATCATTTATCAAGAAAGCGCAGGAAAAACAACAGTTTTGACAGTTGTCACAATTTTGAAGTTTTTCCTCGCAAGTTTGTGTTTTAATCAGTTGAATAATATCATTAAGTAAGTTGATTAATCATTATTCCATCATAATTCATTTTATTTAAAAATGGTCCGTCGTTTGAGTGAAAGGGAAAGAATCGAAATTTTGATGATGATCGGTTACGGGGACAGAGCTCGCAACACAAGTAGAAGTTTGCCGTTTATTTAACAACAAATATCCAAACAGAGAACCAATTACACAGTCCACCGTTAGCAAAATAGAACAAAAGTTTTTAGAAGTGGGTCATACGAGAGATCGCCCTAGAACGGGTCGTCCACCAGTGCAACAAGATGTTAAATTGAATGTTCTACTAGAGCTTCAAGAAAATCCCCATTTACCCACCCGCCAAGTGGCGGCAAACAACGGAATAGTTCAAAGCTCCGTCTTGAAATATTTGAAATTGAACAAATGGCATCCGTATAAAGTGGTTTTGGTCCAAGAGTTAAACGAAGATGATCCTGACCGTAGGTTACAGTTTTGCCAAACCATGTTGCAACGCCTGATTGATGACGACGGATTTTTACGCAATATTGTTTTTTCTGATGAGGCTACCTTTTATCTCGACGGCACAGTTAACCGGCAAAACTGTAGATATTGGTCTCCTGAAAATCCACACTGGAAAATGGAAACTCGTAGTCAGTTTCCACAAAAAGTTAACGTTTGGGCTGGTATTGTAGGTAATCGTATTTTGGGCCCATTTTTCTTTGAAGGCGTATTAACAGGTGAAATATATTTAGAATTTTTAAGAGACGACTTAGTCCCTGCACTTGCGGTACTTTACCCAAATGACGTAGATCCAGATCTGCCCCATCACACGATATGGTACCAACAAGACGGTGCACCACCCCATTTTGCAGTGATCGTTCGCGATTATTTAAACCATGTATTTCCTAACCATTGGATTGGTCGCAGGGGATCTATCGAATGGCCCCCTAGATCTCCAGATGTCACTCCCCTAGACTACTTTTTATGGGGCTATTTAAAGAGCAAAGTCTATTTCAATAGACCAAATACCATCGAAGAATTAAAGGACAGAATTCGCAATGAAATTCGAACCATTCAACCCGATACTGTTGGTAAGGTTCTGCAGGAGTTTCAGTGGCGGATGGGATATTGCCAGGAAGTGAATGGAGGTCACTTTGAAAATTTACTCTGATTTTATTTTTTACTTTAATTATTTATCATTTATTTGTTAAAATATTTTTTTATTTGTTTAAATTGTTGTTAAAAAATTAAACAGATTACTCCCAAATCTTTCAAAATGTTCGATAAGCTACCAAAATAAATAATATTACTCCTTAATCTTTTAAAATGTAATAAGCTATAAGCTATTAGAATCAATAAGCTATTAAAAATCTTGACCCGCCCGATAGCTTATGCATGGTGCCATGGTACATTTTATAAACTTTGCAACCGAATATCTCGAAAACTTTAATGTTAAAGGTACTATGTTTTTGACATATTCGCACTCAGAAAAATGTGCTCTATCGAAATCCGTGAAAAAAAATATGGGTTGTCATTTAAAAAAATTGTCGATGACGTCATAGCTCAAAAACGAACAAAACAAAAAAAAAATCGATGGCTGAAAAAAGTGACATTTTATAAAATAAGGTTGACGTGTCCGAGGATTTCCTGTGAAAATCCTTCAATAACGATTAATTGAATTTATTCCAAACTTTACGAGCTCACTGTGTATATATATATCTATATATATATATATATATATATATATATATATATATATATATATATATATATATATATATATATATATATATATATATATATATATATATATATATATATATATATATATATATATATCTATATATATATATATATATATATATATATATATATATATATATATATATATATATATATATATATATATATATATATATATATATATATATATCTATATATATATATATATATATATATATATATATATATATATATATATATATATATATATATATATATATATATATATATATATATATATATATATATATAAAGGGTCCGCCAATAAGCGCGCTCGATCTTTAAAATGAAATAAAGCAAGTTGTGTGAGAGGTATAAATGAAATTTATTTTTTGTTTGAAAGAGTATTCGAAGGCATTATGTATGGAAAATAATATCGGTCAAATGTCCACCTCGGCTTCGCTGGGTGGCGCGCATACGAGAAGTCCAATTTTCAATGACTCTGGCGCACAAATCGGGCTGTATTTCATCGATGGCGTGGCGTATGTTGACTTTGAGGGCATCAGTGTTTTGTGGTTGGTTTGCGTAGACCTGTGATTTAAGAAAACCCCACAAGAAATAGTCTAGTGGGGTTAAATCGCACGATCTCGGTGGCCAGTTGATGTCGCCTCCGCGCGAGATAACCATTCCTCCGAAGCGCTCGTGCAGAAGATCCATTGTGGCGCGCGCTGTGTGGCTCGTAGCGCCGTCCTGCTGAAACCACATATCCTCGACATCCATATTGTCGATTTCATGCCAGAAAAAGTTCGTTATCATGGATCTGTATCGTTCGCCGTTTACCGTGATGGACACACCATCGTCGTTCTCGAAGAAATACGGCCCGATGATGCCTCCGGCCCAAAATCCACACCAAACAGTTACCTTTGCTGGGTGCATTGCGACCTGGTGGACCTCCTGTGGATTGTTCTCGGCCCAATAACGGCAATTCTGCTTGTTGACATTCCCATTTAACCAAAAATGTGCCTCATCGCTGAAGATGATTTTGCGACCAAAATCGGGGTCGACTTCCAACTGCTCTAAAGCCCAATCAGCGAAGATACGGCGCTGTCTATGGTCGTTTATTTTGAGCTCTTGTGTCAGCTGGATCTTGTACGGATGCATGCCCAAATCCAGATGCAAGATTCGGCGAAGTGATGTTTCCGAAAGGCGGAGTTCCTGTGCGCGACGTGAAATTGACTGTCGCGGATTTTCACGCACACTATCGCGCACAGCGGCGACATTCTGGGCAGATCGGACGTTTCGACGACGCGTCGGTGTTGGCTGATTGTTCACCGAACCGGTTGCCTCGAATTTGTTAATCAAACGACGGATAGTCGACTCAGCAGGACGATCAATTGCACCGTAAAATTGGCGGAGCGCGCGGAACGTTGCTCGAACCGATGAATGATTTTCGTAATAAGTTTTAACGATTTGCACATGTTGCTCGCGGCTGAATTGGTTCATGGTGATTTGTGAAGATACACTGAATAATAACAACTACGTTTGCCAACTCTACCACAAACAACATGGCCGCCATGAGCTGTCAAAGATCGAGCGTCCCTATTGGCGGACCCTTTATATATATATATATATATATATATATATATATATATATATATATATATATATATATATATATATATATATATATATATATATATATATATATATATATATATATATATATATATATATATATATATATATATATATATATATATTGGTAGAGTCTTGTGTGTTTTATTACTTGTATTTGGTGAACACAGTGGTACAGAGATTTTTGCTCGGACAAACATAAGGGGTTTTATTTTTAATGAAATACATAGCAAATTCGTCTTTGGCGGCGAACACTGCGAACAGTATAATAATAATAATAATACACTATTTCATTGTCAGAAAAGAAAGAAGCGAAGTAACTGGTGTGTAAGCTGATCTATGTGAGTTGTATAAAAGTTTCTCTATAAATCAACAAAAAAAAAAGTTTCTAATGCATCTGGAATACTCAAATAGCGAATTGTGACGGGAAATGGTGGTGTTATGTGCCACTCAGACAACTTATTCCAACCCAAGGCAAAGGCTTTGAGTTGCCTTTCGACGAATATCAATATTTACACTGCCAACTTCTATCTAGCGAAATTAGAATATTATATTACACTGTCACGTTCCTTGAAATTTTAATTAAATGAGAATGTGTTTAAACAGTAGATAACGTTCAAATAACACAAGCTATAAATTTTGAGGAAAATAAATAATAGGTTTGCCTTATTATTTGTCTTTCGACATAGTGATATGCTATTTTTTGTAAGTTCGGAAACTCAAATTTCCTTTGATGGTATTAGGATACTTAAATTTCAGCATATTACAATTTTATTAAAAAATATTAAGGTTTTTTAAGTTAAATAAGGGTAGTGATTTGTATAGCTCTTATTAACTTAAATAATAATGTAAATAAATGCGTACATCAGTTTCAGTTGCCTTATCAAATCCTCGCGTATCGTCCGTGTGTCACTTGAAAGTTATTCTGCCAAGACAAGAGGTAAACTATCTGCAAAAATTGGATTTTCATATTTTTGTCCCATTAGTGGAGTGGATCTGGAGAGAAATATGGGTCGAAAACGGACAATTCAAATTAATTTTTTTCCCAATCTATCAAATCATTATTTTGGACATGGTTTGTGAAGAGGGGATTAAGGTGGGGGAGGGGGGAACGATCAATTAAAAGAATAAGAAAACATTTTTATAACATATCTCGGCGGTTTTTCACTTCATAGAAATAAAATTGATATAAAAAATGAAGAGTACGACAAAACACACACGCCCATTTAAAGCTGAGCGAAACCGGATAATTAGTTCGTGATATATCGCGAATCGTAGTTGCGAAAATAGGGAAAATCAAATTGGTTTTTCATCGAGGTGAAGTGGAGAGTTGGAGGCTCCTTTTTTTGTAGAGGAGCTATTATGAAGGAAATGCGACCTCAAAGTTTTTACTATGCGGAACGGAGAGGAGCGGACGGCTCGGGCCGGGCTCAAAATCAAGGGGAAACGTTTTTCTTTTTATTTTCCACAAACAAACAAATAACAAATTCACACCTTTCTATATTTTTTATGCCCAGCATGGGCGGAGGAGGGGGGAGAAAAGGTAAAAATTGTTGTTTTTTAATATCTCGGCTCAATTTTAACATAGGACTGAAGTCGATGTATCGTTGAAGAGGGCCCGGCGAGCGCTATAACTTTGCCCCTCATGACTTTTGTCGTATCCGAAAGGGTTATCATGAATATCATGTGGGGGGCGGGGCACACATTCTCGGAGCAGAAATGTTTCTGGAACTAAATAAATTATTTGCAACATGTTTTTAATATTTTATCCGCTGTGTTAATTGCTGTGAACAGTTATTCTTTTCATGTTGTTGGAGGAGTGAACATCGTTTGAAATGTCCGATAACTGCTTCATTTGTTTAAAAAGTATGCTGGAAGTTGACAATTATGTGGTGGGAGTTCGAGGAATGGATACATTTCGATCAGCTGCGGAGTAAAGAGGACACACTTAAATCTTACAAAAGCTACGTGCATCCAACGTCTATCGCAGCAGCGCCACGCACGATATCAAACGGCGAGTCTTCGAATATCTCGTCGTCTTCTCCCGTTGAAATATTGACGCTGGAGGTGGAACCGGAGCCATCTACGTCTTATTCTTTCGATTTCAATAGCGCGATTCAGTTGCTCTGAAAAAGGATTACGTTGTTATCGTGAACAAGACAATTGTTAAAGATATGCTAATGCATTTCATAGAGATAAGAGAAGACTCTTTTTCGAAAGCGATCGTCGATCGAATCCGAAACATCACGGACCTTAGCGCTGTTGGTGCTAGATACCAAAAATTATGCTACGTGAAAATTTATTACCCCAGTACCGGGAAAAAAAGGCGCAACTCCACTTGGAATAAAATTGATGAAGCCATCGAAGACATTACGGAATATTTAACAGAAAATTGTGACAAATGCCAATTTACTTTAGAGGAATTGATTGGTCAAATTAAAGGCGATTACGTGTCTTGTACTGGTACAAGATACATAAAAAAACGTTTAATAGACAGTTATGGCGCCAATATTTTACGCCTTGGACTCTACCTCAGTGGTGGTATGGAAAAGGGTCCACATGAAATGTACATTACAAATCCTATGTAGTAGTGAATATATGCGTATTCAAGTATGAAAAGCGTCACGAACGATATTTTGAAATAACAAGAAAAACTAAATGCTCTGCGTTTGTTTTCTCTCCCATTACACCTACACAAATTGTCCATTACCCAAATCATGTTTCATAGCATCAAGCACGTAGCATCAAATAAATTGTCAAAAATTCACACATGCGTGACGTGAGATGCCCCTTCCCAAAATACATGAGTGTCATGAGTGTCATCATGAAATGGGATAGTTGCAACAATCCAGAAAAAAATACAAATATGAGTAAATTAAGATCTTGACTGCTTGTATACAGAGGCTACACTAGTCATTGCATCCTCAGTCCTTGAGAATGGAAATTCGACTGGTCGTCCAAAAATCATACTGTGCAGGTGACCAGGGGTAGTTTTTAAAAAATTACATTTTTTTTTTGCGTTTTTCGCATTGTAATCACCACAATTTACATTAGTCTTGATATTATCCACAAGCTTGAATCGAAAATATTTTTTTTTAAATTATGAAAACCGATTTCACGATGGTTTTATATGGAGCGCCGTAATAAATAAACGCTCGCCGTGAAACAACATATTTCTGAATTCATATATCATTACACATCATTATACATGGAAGATCGAGCATTAAAATGCTGTCTTCGAATTTTCCATGCAATTGATAGTGTCATTAAAAACAAAAAAATGTAAACCCATGTTATGCCGATCGATTCTCGACCCAAAGATGCGAGCAAGGTTCACATTGCCCCGGCTATGCCAGCCGAAAAACAACTTTATATACCAGGGAGGCATATAAGATCAGTTTCCCATATTGTGCTTTATTTGGGTTTGTTTTAGTTACGCAGATGAGTGTTTAGTCTAGAGTCTAGATTGAGTTTTTTAGTTTATTGTTTATAGTTTTTTAGTTTATTTCTGCTTATAGTTAGCTGTGTTGTATTATTTGTGCAGTTATTTGGAGAATATTTTAAGAAAGGATTATTAATTAAGACACTATTAATTATTAGTGAGTTTGACGTTTAATTTATTAGCGAGGGTACCAAGAGGTAAGGTCATGAAATAATACTTAAGTAGTAATATTTGATAGTTTCTATGCAACACTTGCTATAGATCCATTATTTAGCACTGATGGATTTTAACAGTACTAGTTCTGATAGCGAACTTGAGTCAAAAATAAAATTAAAACGCCTTAAAAAGCGGGGCTGGAAAATGGTATATTTTTATATTCGTTAATTTTTAAGTTATGAATTCAGCATGTGTAGGTATTTCATTTATTTCCTTTTTTATATTTTGACAAATTTTGATCAAAATTTGTAATTCTGATGCACCACAGGATATATTGTATGTCTTGGTTTCAGCGTGCTTTATTGTGGCCTCAATAGCTTCTTCTTTGGACATTTTTTTCAAGAACATTCTTGGTTCGGTCTGTCTGACAGATTTTACCATTTAAATTTTGTCGCCAAAATGCTCTTTAATTTATTTTAATTAAAAGTCACTTAAATCACTTAATCACTTCATCAGAATTGTTTGTGGCTGATATTTTAAAATTTAATTTCGAACATTCTTTAAGGTGATTAATTTTTATTCTAGAAAGAGCATCGGCTTTTTGATTTTACCGGGTTTGTAGACTATTTAGTAGTCATACTCTTAACTAGTTTTAAGCGCCAACGAGTCTGCTGCCTGGATCTTTGATTGAGAATAACCACGTCAAACTTTCTGCCAGAAATATACGGTCTGAAGTGTTTTATTGGCCATATAATATGCATAGCGTATGCACTTGCCTCCGTTGTTAATAAGAATGGTTCGTCAAACCTGAGTAAGGGACCGGGTGTCTTGCAGAGACCAAATCGGGATAAATTCACTTTCTACGGTTGTTTCGATTCATTCCAGTAATATTTACTAAACAGAAATAGCAGATATCGAAGTGGTTTTTGGGTGCTCTCCAAACCATCGGTACGCCGAATTTCAGACTTTTTTTCCAGGTAGACCACTGTCACAAATGTTCTGTACAAATTTTACAGACCTGATGCGGTGCCCAGGTTTTCCATGATGAGCTCTCGTTACAAAGTCAGTAACTGTTTTATTTTAACGTGTATTCTCTGCATATGTAGCAAAACACATCAGGATTTACACAACTTATTCTAATGGAACTCATTTTATTTCTATTTAACAACGTAAACACAACAAACTACAACACAGTACATTTTAGGTTAACTTTATAACAACCATTTACTAAACACGATATCACGCGGAGCCACCAACTTTGATCTACCATGCACGATGAGAACAAACTAACCTCAAGTCTAGTGAAACGTTGACGGTTACTTAAGTAGTTATCGGATGCTTACTCTATCTGGTGGATTTTCTTGGAACTAACTAGAGAGCAGAATAAGGCAAATATACAGGAATCAATCCTTGTATATGTAATTTAAAACGTCACAAAATGGAATTGGAACTGCACATTTCGTGTAACTGCATGTAAAAAAACCCTGTTCCAGACAAAAAAGTAGAGCAGATAAAGAAAAACTGATTTCATATTTAGATTCAAGGCGCCAAATCTAGCTTAAATCAGTTCTAAAATCCTAGACAGCAAATTTTTTTTCTAGGCCTGTGTAATTCTTATGATTTTAGGTTCTAAGTCGCCGGACTACAGAGCGGATACGCCAATACTTATTAAAATTTCTGTGTTTCTGAAACAAAATCTGACACTGCTTAATATGCCACAAATAGCTTATGCAAAGATGTATGAAAAGCAGTTATCTGCATATAACACAAAGATGATTAATGATTGCAGTCCATATTAGAGTAGTAAAAGAAGATACATTTCTAAGACTGGGGTGAAAAACTAATAGATCAAAATTCTAGTCATATATCTCTCTAGTATATCTTTGCACTCTCAAGTATTTCGATAACAAATAATATGTAAAGGAAAAACTATATGAAAAAACTTAATATTCGCGGAGAAGGCCAATAAATCATGATTCTGGGAACAAAAATACCTGCATTGGTAAGAATACACAAACACATCCATCATTTTCTAGGACATGCGAAAACGGACAGGCTCTTAAGGGACTGAAATCGGTTTGATATGGTCTTGATTTAATACTTTTTGAAACAAAAAATAATGCTCACTATTACCCCGCAGATATAACATCAACTACCCAAGTAAGTGGTTATTTTTCTCCTGGAATATTTATTGTCTATATTTATATACAGGGTTAGTAAAAATATGTTGACATCAAAAGTTGCTGGTGCCATTATTCTTTTTATTATTACTTATTGCTACACATCACTACTTTTTCTTAGATTGCTATTTTCACTTTCACTTGAAATACTTAAATTTTCCAGAAAATAACTAACTGCACTAAGATCACAAATGGGAATAATGTAACAAAATGGTAACGTCCAGGCCTGTAATTTTTTCGGGAAGTATAATATAGACCCAAAATGCGTTTCTCAGTTCAGTTTATTGTTTAAGAATTCTAAGAGGGTCCACCTTAATTGGGTAATTTATCTTTATCTGTGTTTTTGCTGTCAAGCTTAAATTCAATTTTAAAACTCAAATAGGGAACGAAACTTATAAAGGTTCGACAGTAAACTTAATAAATTATTTCTAGTTTCAGAATAATTTTTCTAAAAATTTTTAGTTTTAATAAATTAGTTCAGTTAGAAGTGTCACTTAATTTATAGTATCCGGTTTTTTTTTAATACCAGCTAACTAATTAATGCAGAAAGAATATCTCATAAATATCAAAATTGTATTGTTTTGAAAAATTAAGGATCTAAGCCTAGAATCTCAAACTTTCAAACTCTCACTCCGATTTATATCTCTGTCTCTCTTTTCTCTCAGACTTCACTTCTTTTCGAGCCCCACGTTGGACGCCATTTATAACGATAATTTTTGTTTGGTAAATCTAATTCTATTAATTTATTATTATTAAAAATTTTAAGTATCTTTGTATACCAATTATGCTATGGCTATGCTCAATTTATCAAGTTACCTGTTAACTTTTCTCAAGGGTATGTTCTAGAAGGAAGCTGCTGTAAAACCATTCAATCCACAATATATATATATATATATATATATATATATATATATATATATATATATATATATATATATATATATATATATATATATATATATATATATATATATATATATATATATATATATATATATATATATACATATATTTATATTTATATACAAAGTAATCTTGGGTTTGTAGCATTTCATTACATAGAAATAAGCAAATAGACGAATAAGAAAGAAAACACACTTACCAGTGCTATATCTGGACACACATACGGAAATGAATCACTATGCACATAAAAACGAACCACTTAGAAGTTGTACAAGTTCTTTCGCCTTTCTTGAGGATCTTCAGAGCAGTATACGATTTATTTCACAAAATAAATATGAATAGCAAAGAATTTCAAAGCTAATAAATATATCCAGGGTGAAAATTGGATTTTTTTCGAGAATTTTCGAAGAAACAATTAATACATACAACCAACAAATGATTTTAGTTTTGACTAAGCAAGCAATTTCTGTATCACTCCCTCTTTGAATGCTTCAGAACTCTATTGTATATATAATTCAATATTTTCCCGCATATAGTTGGAAAAAGTAGTTGTTTTTCAATAGGTTCAACAAGATTTTATGCATTTTAAAGTTTAACATCTTCTGGATAACTGTATGCCTAATGCTTTTATATATAATATGTTCAAATAGAACAAATATAAATAGTAGACTAGGTTTGTGTATTCTAAGAATGAGTTCCGTCAAAAACTAATGTCATAAAACGTCACTGCAAGTGTTGGTGTATTGGTAATTTAAATTCAAGTATGAATGATCAATGAAATAAATCGTATACTGCTCTGAAGATCCTCAAGAAAGGTGAAAGAACTTGTACAACTTCTAAGTGGTTCGTTTTCATGTGCATAGTGATTCATTTCCGTATGTGTGTCCAGATATAGCACTGGTAAGTGTGTTTTCTTTCTTATTCGTCTATTTGCTTATTTCTATGTAATGAAATGCTACAAACCCAAGATTACTTTTCACAAAATAAATATGAATAGCAAAGAATTTCAAAGCTAATAAATATATCCAGGGTGAAAATTGGATTTTTTTCGAGAATTTTCGAAGAAACAATTAATACATACAACCAACAAATGATTTTAGTTTTGACTAAGCAAGCAATTTCTGTATCACTCCCTCTTTGAATGCTTCAGAACTCTATTGTATATATAATTCAATATTTTCCCGCATATAGTTGGAAAAAGTAGTTGTTTTTCAATAGGTTCAACAAGATTTTATGCATTTTAAAGTTTAACATCTTCTGGATAACTGTATGCCTAATGCTTTTATATATAATATGTTCAAATAGAACAAATATAAATAGTAGACTAGGTTTGTGTATTCTAAGAATGAGTTCCGTCAAAAACTAATGTCATAAAACGTCACTGCAAGTGTTGGTGTATTGGTAATTTAAATTCAAGTATGAATGATCAATGAAATAAATCGTATACTGCTCTGAAGATCCTCAAGAAAGGTGAAAGAACTTGTACAACTTCTAAGTGGTTCGTTTTCATGTGCATAGTGATTCATTTCCGTATGTGTGTCCAGATATAGCACTGGTAAGTGTGTTTTCTTTCTTATTCGTCTATTTGCTTATTTCTATGTAATGAAATGCTACAAACCCAAGATTACTTTTCACAAAATAAATATGAATAGCAAAGAATTTCAAAGCTAATATATATATATATATATATATATATATATGTATATATATATATATATATATATATATATATATATATATATATATATATATATATATATATATATATATATATATATCAATTTAACAAATTTATTTAAACACAATTTGAATAGTACTGTGCTATAAATATATGTATATGATAAATTTTCAGCAATAGATATATGTGGAAAAGAGAAAATGATAATAACTATACTATTATAACGTTCACTATACACTACTTAATCTAGATTGAAAATTTTGACATTTGTGACATTAATATAAAATTTTGTCCGAAATGTTTCACTAAAAGTTTATATATAAGAGCTCTAATATTAGTAATTGATCAATTAAATTAAAAACTGCTCAAAATTTTGGATATGTTATTCTTTGGTCATGACCTAACTTCAATATGTGATAAGGTACCTTACTTTCTTTAATACTTCTTCTATATACGTATGTATTCAGGTTCATCCTTTTTCTAGGGTCCTTCCTAATTTTGCTTACATATCATCTTATCCCATTTCTCTGACTTTTAAATATACAACTCTGCAAATCCTATTCTGCTATTCTCTCTCGACTTATTATCTGCAAACTGCTAATACACCAATTCAATCATCTATTTTTATTTTCTTCTCCTCTGGTTCTTTCTATTCTTGCTCTTGTTTTCAAAATTCCAAAATCAATTTTCTGTCCCCAATTATTATTTCTTTTCCTTGGCTTTTCCCTTTTTGTTTTTTTCCACCCTCTTGATTTTCATTTTTCAATAATAAACAATTCACTCATGTCTTATATTATGTAGTATTATTGTCTATGCCCTCTCACTTTAGTTATTGAGTCTTTTGATGTTTAGCATTCTTACACATTTACTATCTACTAGACTTTATACCTACCTATATTTTACATTTCTATTTACTACTTCGTATATACTATCATTTTCACTAATATCTGCTTTGATAACTACTAGCTTTTCTTGCACAGTACTTTAACTATAAATCTCTATTCTATATGATTTATAATTATAAGTCAATTATATTTCAACTATTTTCCTACATAATTATTTACAGATATTTTAGTTATCATCTGAACAATTCCAAATTATATACATTATTATATAATAAATTGTATGTTATAGTTCGTGTGTTATAACAACATATGTTTTCAATATATATATACAGTGGCGGCTTTAGGATTTAGTCTTAGGGGGGGCGCAAGTAGGGTTGATACATTTGAAAAATTAATTGAAGAGCGAGAGGTTTCTTTGAGTAAGTAATTAATTGACGTAGGATTTCATTATTGGGCAGGGTCCAAACATTACTACCAGAATATTAGACCTGGCACGTGAGACCCTAATAGCGCCGCAGGCGAAAATTTGGAAATTTTTAAAGGTCACGCGTTTTCCTGGCATTTCAGAATTTCAATGAAAAATTCATTTATACCAAAATACCGACTTTCACAAGAAAAAGTTTTGGAACTCCATACCTTTTTCAAATAAAAAGAAACTATATTACGAATTAGTGTATAGAAATAAAATAAAATGTGTTTTAATATATTTTTTTAAGCATTACAAATAGAAAATCCGGGTAAAAAAGAAATGCCGTGAAAATGTAAGTAGGCGTGCACCCCCTGCACCCCCCCCCCCCCTAAAGCCGCCACTGTATATATATATATATATATATATATATATATATATATATATATATATATATATATATATAGATAATATATAGATATAGAGAAAGAGACGGAACTCAAATTCTTAGTCACAAACTAATGTCATAAAACGTCACTGCAAGTGTTGGAGTATTAATATTTTAAATTCAACTATAAATGATCAAAGAAACAAATCGTACACTGCTCTGAAGATCCTCAATAAAGATGATAGTAAGTTGTATTATTTTAAAAAAATAGCTGCTGTTTAAAGGGTACAAGTAATTTTGAAAGTACTTACATTTTACATCAAGTTGCACTGGATTACTTTCCCCATCTCCTTTTTGATTGTGTCCGACGCAAGTGTACATCCCTGTCCTACCTCTGGTAATGGATTGTAAAACCAAACTCTGGTTGCTCACTATGGTATTAGTCTGAATACTGTTGTAAATTTGTTTTCCCTGTAGCAGAAAGTTACTATAAATCGTCGGGTTAGTGCTTGTTTCTTCCATATGCCATTTTCTCGTTCTTAGATATTCCCGTTTAAAGGTTTAGTATAATTTTACTAATATACCATGAAGGGCATGTGGAAAAAAATGTTAAATTTGAAAAAAAAGAATAAAACTATATTTTTAAATGTTTGATTTTGTTTTCCGAATTTTGCATTTTTTTTTCATATGCATATGGAACAGTTGAGTCAACAGAAAATTACTAGTTTATTCCATATTCCTACACAATATATTTCATTGTATAATGTTAGTTATGACATATTAACACTATTTTCGTTAACAAAACATTTTCAAGTTTTTAAGGAATTCAAAACATTGAACTGGAAAGTTTCAATCATTATACGGGATCTAATGTTTGATTTAGTTAGTGCATAGTGGATATGGAACACTTAAGCACTTAGAAATTAAAATTAAACAAAATGCATATTATGGTACAAAATTAAAAGGGTATTATTGAAACATAAAGCCTGCTATGTATATTTAACATTACTTAATGAGGTAGAAATTATAAAGAGGCGCAACGTTTATACGAAATACGTACACTGTAAAAAATGGATGTGTATCTACATTGATAATAATGTAAATATACATGGACCAGCCTGAAATTTTCAAAATTATGTAAAATATTCTTAGTTTTTATGTAAATTTACAGACCTCTGTAAAATTGCTAGATTATCATGATTAAGTTCACATTTAGCAGAGGAATTTTACAAACGCTGATTGCGAATTTATTGTAATCCGATGCAAATATGTATAATTCCACAAAAAGTTTTACATATTACATGTTAGCAGAACTATTTTACAAACCCTGATTGCGAATTTATTGTAAGCCAGCGCAAATACGTATAATAGATCTGTCCACAAAATTTTGCTTTCAACTGAAAATGATAGATCTATGGGTATTATAAGCCCATATAAAGTAAAAAAAATAATAGTTATTTACTTTCTACGTTATTCGTAATAACAATTACCTCAACGCAGCGAGGCTAGGAAAATGCTCCCGCGAGCGAGACTAGGCGGATGACATCACATGCCAGCTGTATGCGTCAGACTGGATGTTATAGGTGGTTATAGTAAGGTTAGTGACTATTATGAGCTAGGACGGGCCGGTTATTTGTGCCGATAGTTATTGTTATTGCCGTAGCTATTATGCCGACTAGCTTTCACACCACTGGATTGGGGGTGGTTGAAGTTGTTATTTGACGCGAGAAAATCGGATACCAATAATCACGTCTACGTTCGGCAAATTATGAGATTCTACTTTCTGGAAACCCTCCTCCATATTTGACAATAAGCAAACTATATTTGACGTTCTAAATAATAAAGGCACTACTAGATAATACTGTGAATATTACGGTTGATCTATCGCGCCTGCAGACCTTTGACGTCACATGCTTGCTGTGACGTCAAACCAATGATAACGCGTTTATCCGATTCAAATAAAGCAAGCATTTTCTACGGACGCTGTTGTGTTTCGGATTGACTTTTTTTCAGGCACAGTTCTAATATTGCTATTATTAGGTCAAAAGCTTCATTCCTCACTACTTTTAATGTTTTTTTTTTTTTTTTGGACACACCTATTCCATAAAATATCTTACATTTTACACTTAACAGAGGAATTTTACAAACGCCTATTTGTCATATTATTAATCCTAATTAATCTTATGTTACTAAATGAAGCCTATCCTATGATTGTTGTCGGAAGATTGTTTTTATAGACTTTTCTATTCGGTATTTGAGATAAGTCAATATCGTATATCACCTTACATGACATGTTCTGCATACTACCTAGTCTAGATATTTTGATATATTATACTTACATTGTACCTCCAACTAACTTTGTAGACCCACGGATTAGATTTGATGTTACACTCAAAATAAACGTCAACGCCTTCTTTAATAATACTGCTGTTTAATGTACTACCAAGTTCCAAGAACACCAAAGGCACATCTGCAAAAGTAATAAAGAAACTAGTCATTTCTGTTTGTTTTTCTGATTAAACGACATGCACTTTGATTATTTACAATCGTTGGATGGTTGATACAAATGTAAGGACAAGTTAAGCAAGCATTACAGTAAACTAGGCTTGTTACCGATTAATTGTTCACACAAGTGAGCTTCCAGTGTCCATTGTCGACAATAATAATATTTCAAATGAATAATTTCGTAATTATTAAATAAGGTCGGTAATAATTCTGATTGCAGGAAATAGTGATAAATTCTAAAATGTGCAATATTCTATACCCTGGTTTCGAAATAGTGTGGAGTGATTCATACATAATATCACACCACCATCACAATTGAACGGTCTGCCTATTTGCAATGGATCACAGAATTTCTTAGTGTACAAATTTGTGTACGCCCTATAGAAATCGTGGGCAGAATTAGTAACCGGGTCTACCGCTCTCATTGGTGAGTTTTAGGCGGTTCTAAATTAAATTTCATTGGTCAAAGGTAAAGACGCCGGATTTCCGTTGATATATTGACGCATGCGCTGTTTCATGCATGTATGTTTTTTCGCGACAGTGGCGTTTCATTTTGTCTTGTGTACGGTTGATTCGCGATATAAATTAATTATAATATTGTGATATACGCGAGTGTTTAGTGTTTTTATGCGATGGAAGCGACGAATGCGAGTAGTTGCCAATAATTCCAATCGTAAGCGACCGAATTTGAGAGGAGGAGAACTGAAAATGTTCAAAAATGCCTCCTCTAAAATGATACGCCTATGGAATTTCGTTTCCTTCGCACCTCATCTCCCTGAGCCGTCCATATGTTGGTGATGAATCACTCCACACTATTTAAGCACCGTAGTATAGAAGATAGCCTTCGAAGATCAAGGTATTTATTGTAAAAAAGCAGTTAGTCTTGTGATCGTTAACTAATCATTTTTTAAAATTATTTTTTTTTAAATTGGTGATGTAGGTAGCTAGCGAATATTCTCACGTCATTTTCCCAGTGTGACCAACTATTTTTTATCTTGTCTTTTCTTTTTGTGTCTCACATTTTTATGAGAAGATAAAATTAAGTCCTATGAAGTTGGCGCTGCTTTTTTTAAAATGACCATTTTTTGGGAGTTTCCAGTAGAAATAAACGGGTTCAGGAGTTCCATGTAGAAAACAGCAATAGTTCTAGCAATTTAGGTCGAAAAATCGCGAGAAACAATTTTACGGCGCTAACTTCACGCTGCGCTATTTTTTCAACGAAAAAGAGTTCGGGATGCATTTTTCGGTAGAGAGGAAAGAGTTCAGGAGTCACAATGAAGGAAAACAATGTTCATGAAATTTGCAAGTTGTAGAAAAATATTTCGAATAAAAATTGTTTTTATTAATTTTATGCAATGGCGATCGAAGAATTCGTATAAATCCCGAAAGAAAAAAGTACTATAACTGCGATTTAAATTGCAAATTTTATGAACGAAAAAATCGTGATTTTTTAAAAAGAAATTTCGAAGAAGTTCAAGGGTTTTCTGATGAGAGTTCGCAATGGCGAGCGATGAGTTCATGCGAATCCCGAAAGAAAAAAGAAATTTCGAAGGAGGCCAAGGGGTTTCTGATGAGAATTTTGTTTTTGGATTATCGACATTGTTCTTAAAATATCAAGAAAGTGTTCTAGAAAATTCTGGTTTGCTCAAAAATTGCTAACAAATTTTGGGAAAAATATAATTTGTATTGCACATTTTTACTCTGGAAAACTGACTTTTAAAAAAACGCCAAAATATTTCTACAAGATTCTTTATAAGCATTTTCTTATAAAATTATGAATAATAAAATTATAAAAACATTAATATGAAATCTACAGGACGGATTTTGGTGAAAAGCCATGGTGCGGCCTTGAAAAGCCGCAAATTATTTGTGAAATCGTTGGGACCTGTCGATTTTTGTTCTAGGGGGAACATTTTTGGCAGTCAATGTGTCTTGATATGTTCTGCCTCCTAACCCCTAGCAACCCCAATTTTAAAATTTTAAATGGAACTACGCCAAGTGTTATACATCATTTGAAAGCCCTTTTCATTGCGAAAACAGCAGTGCATCATTTTTGGAAATCGGATGAGATTTAAAAAAAATTGAAATTGCACAATAAAATTTATCTCCCCCTGTAATTGTAAAACCGCAAAATATTTGAGAATTGCCCGGGACAGGTCGATTTTTATTTTAGGGGGGACATTTTTGACAGGCAAGGGGTCTTGATATATTCATCCCCCTAACCCCTAGCATATAATAAAAAACACTTTTCATAGTGAATACAGCAGTGCATCATTTTTGGAAATTTGATGAGATTTTACAAAATTATTTAAAAAACATTTAAAAAAATAAATCGAATCCATTTAAAATAAGAAATATCACGTGTCCCACAATTTCCTAGTATATTCACTATTTAATATCTTCAATTAGCAATTGTTACAATCCGGAAGCAATTAAAACTGAACAGTTTAGTTTTAATCGTGTAGTGGAATATGCTTGGTTGGCGAAGTGCGCGTCGTACGGGCGTGTGTTTTGATTTTCGTGGAAACTCAGTCGTCGTCGTCCTCGTCAGTGCTATGGATTAAGGCTCGGAATTAAAATCGACTAATCGATTAGTCGACTAGTCGATATTCGCGGTTTTTGCAATTCTAGTAACCGACTGGTCAATTAACCGATTAGTCGACTAGTCGATTAGTTGACTGGTCGACTAGTCGAGTAATCGATTAGTTGATAGTGGATTGGTAAATAATCGATTAGTCGATTAGCCGACTAATCGATTCGTGGTAACAATTCGATTAAATCACTTAGTTCGATTCCTGGTCGACTAACCGACTAGTCCACTCACCGACTAGTCGACTAACCGACTAATCGAATAGTTCTGATTAGTCGACTAATCGGTTTAGTCGACTATTTTGCTATTCGACTAATCGACTATTACATTTCCCTAAAATTCCGAGCCTTAGTATGGATATTATAAGATAATTACAAAAATAGTCAGTTACACTTACGGTGTATATCAAGTTTCCAGCCATCTTCAATACCGCTATCTGGAAATTGTTGTTGCTGCCCTCGACATGAAAGGTATTTCCCTCCGTCTTCTACAGTAGGAGTAAAAGTAAGGATACTAGTGGTTATGTTCTGGTCCGAACTTGTCTGAAAAATTACATTGCAATCTTGACTTCAAATTAATTTCGTTGGATCATATATCTTTTAAAAAAAATAAGAATAAATAAATAGGATTTATAGTAATTTTTTAACAGCGTCAAACTGTGGCTAATGGGTTAATTCCATTAACCAAACAAAAAGTGCAAAAATAAGTCACTTTTTTATTTGTGCAATTTTACACTTTTTACTAGCACTTTAAAGCAGGTTTCGGGATAATACGATATTAATCCATAACGTTTGTATTGACTTTTTTATGGTCGTTTGGCATGATATTTCGACTTCTTCTTTTCCCCTAATTATCAGTTTCCGACACTTTCAGATTCGTGTTTCTTGGAGAATCATGTTTGAGGAACCCTGTATGAACCAATAATATATAGATCTACAGCTTTTGATAATAAATATAAAAAGTATGCGTTTTTTACTGGCTGGCGAATCTCGACAGGAGAACAGGGTGACAGACCTTTACACTTGGGTCGACATCCAAGGGGTAAAAAATAGGGAATATAAAATGCGCCACAGCAAAAAATTTTAAATTTGCTGAATATGTTTCTTAAAAAAATGTTTTTTATACACCTACAATATTATCATTATAATATATATATTTATCATTATAAATGATTTTTAAATTTTTTATTCGAGTAGCAAAAGAAAAAAATTATGTTTATTATATATACAGAACTTAAACAGATGATTAGGTTGGCGTAAAATTTAGTTTGGTTTGCAATATAGCACAGCGCACCGTGTATGCCCCCTGCTCCTTTCATAACCATCCTGAATTTCAGCATGAGTGACATTGAAAATTGCGCTGTAGTTGTTTTTATAATGTAAATTAATACGGTATCTTTAATCAATGAAAATTTATTATAGCCAAACAACACTTTTTCAATGGAACTAAGTGCAAGAGATGATAAACGTTCATTTTTCATTAAATTTCTGCTGTACGCTTTAAACACGAAACGTGTCTCTCATAAAAAAGCTTTGGCCTCGCCAAATATTTCTTATAATTCATTATCCACAAAAAAAATTAATGTTGTTACAGAATTGTGAGAAGCGATTGTGCACGATATATTGAAAATTCCCTAGATCTAGGGAAAAACCGGACATTCTTATTTTACGAACTCAGTGGCATAACAATATTAGCAACGTTTAATTTTTCAAATTATAAATCGTGATATGCCTATCACCACTAATTGATTAATACATTTTTGTGTATCAAAAATATTTTTATAAAAGTTTAAATTTTATAAAAAGTTAAATTTGTTACTAAATCATGTGAAAATGTATATATATATATATATATATATATATATATATATATATATATATATATATATATATATATATATATATATATATATATATATATATATATATATATATATATATATATATATATATATATATATATATATATATATATATATATATATATATATATATATATATATATATATATATATATATATATATATATATATATATATATATATATATATATATATATATATATATATATATATATATATATATACACTGAGCTCGTAAAGTTTGGAATATATTCAATTAATCGTTATTGAAGGATTTTCACAGGAAATCCTCGGACACGTCAACCTTATTTTATAAAATGTCACTTTTTTCAGCCATCGATTTTTTTTTTGTTTTGTTCGTTTTTGAGCTATGACGTCATCGACAATTTTTTTAAATGACAACCCATATTTTTTTTCACGGATTGCGAATATGTCAAAAACATAGTACCTTTAACATTAAAGTTTTCGAGATATTCGGTTGCAAAGTTTATAAAATGTACCATGGCACCATGCATAAGCTATCGGGCGGGTCAAGATTTTTAATAGCTTATTGATTCTAATAGCTTATAGCTTATTACATTTTAAAAGATTAAGGAGTAATATTATTTATTTTGGTAGCTTATCGAACATTTTGAAAGATTTGGGAGTAATCTGTTTAATTTTTTAACAACAATTTAAACAAATAAAAAAATATTTTAACAAATAAATGATAAATAATTAAAGTAAAAAATAAAATCAGAGTAAATTTTCAAAGTGACCTCCATTCACTTCCTGGCAATATCCCATCCGCCACTGAAACTCCTGCAGAACCTTACCAACAGTATCGGGTTGAATGGTTCGAATTTCATTGCGAATTCTGTCCTTTAATTCTTCGATGGTATTTGGTCTATTGAAATAGACTTTGCTCTTTAAATAGCCCCATAAAAAGTAGTCTAGGGGAGTGACATCTGGAGATCTAGGGGGCCATTCGATAGATCCCCTGCGACCAATCCAATGGTTAGGAAATACATGGTTTAAATAATCGCGAACGATCACTGCAAAATGGGGTGGTGCACCGTCTTGTTGGTACCATATCGTGTGATGGGGCAGATCTGGATCTACGTCATTTGGGTAAAGTACCGCAAGTGCAGGGACTAAGTCGTCTCTTAAAAATTCTAAATATATTTCACCTGTTAATACGCCTTCAAAGAAAAATGGGCCCAAAATACGATTACCTACAATACCAGCCCAAACGTTAACTTTTTGTGGAAACTGACTACGAGTTTCCATTTTCCAGTGTGGATTTTCAGGAGACCAATATCTACAGTTTTGCCGGTTAACTGTGCCGTCGAGATAAAAGGTAGCCTCATCAGAAAAAACAATATTGCGTAAAAATCCGTCGTCATCAATCAGGCGTTGCAACATGGTTTGGCAAAACTGTAACCTACGGTCAGGATCATCTTCGTTTAACTCTTGGACCAAAACCACTTTATACGGAT